>CM064581.1:43241138-43379066 GCA_032716605.1 Paralithodes platypus
TCAAAGATTACAAAAAGTCCAAATAAGACATAGTTATGTTAATGTATAAGGGAGTTAGGTAGATGCATTAGAGAGATAGATAGATAGAAAGAGAGTTGCAGAAGGGGAAGTGAGCGATAAACACACGAACTATTATGAAACAGACGACTTAATTGGTTCTGAAAAGACAAGATAGATAGAAAGAGAGTTGCAGAAGGGGAAGTGAGCGATAAACACGAACTATTATGAGACGGACTTAATTGGTTCTGAAAAGACAAGATAGATAGAAAGAGAGTTGCAGAAGGGGAAGTGAGCGATAAACACGAACTATTATGAGACGGACTTAATTGGTTCTGAAAAGACAAAGGAGACATTTGTATTGACTCTTTTTCATGTTATTATTTGTGTGCTACAAGGATAATATTGTTTTCAATTCCATTGCATTAGAAATTATTTATAGATTACAAAAAGTCCACACAAGACATAGTTATGTTAATGGCACACAGTCTCGGCTTCCCGAACGAATCACTTCCACAAGCGATATAATATGAAGATGAATTGAAGAAGGCAATCGAAAATGGCAATATAAACAATGGGATTTGCAATTAAAATGTAAAACTTGCAAAATAAACACACCAAAACAGGAACCACACAATATATAGACAAAATAACTTATCAAAATCGCTATGTGGAAAAAAAACGCATTGCAGATTTAGCAAAACCATGTTATGAAATAAAAAAAAGATGCACAAAACTCCAAACAAGGAAACATGTAACTAGCCAACAGACCGGGTGTGATACTGGCAGTGAGATACCAGCCTAAAGCTGGTATCACACAAGAGCTTTTATAGTCAACATTCAGTGATCAAAACATTCCTGGCATCATTTCTGGATTATTTTGCACTGGTATCGGAAACTAGACTGGTTATAGATAAATTTAAGTAACCGAAATATTTCAAATGTTAGCCTCATAAGCTGCCAGACCAGTGTTGAGGATAAATGTTGAAGGAAAAAGCGTTTGTGTGATACCAGCTTAAGGAAGTCAATAATGCTGATACACATTGGGTTATATTCGACCAAAGTTCGAGTATTTCGAGTCATCATCGGCAATTCAAAATACAATCGAACACGGCCCGAATGGGTCGTATGAACCAGAATATGAAATATAACTAGATCATGACTCTATAGTTTTTTAACGTTTTTTTTGACCCGATTCATCCCCCCAAGTTAACGCATGCATTAACTTTGGCCCGATTTACCGGATGATTCCACTCAAGACCAGAACATCCCAAGAACGTCTCGAAGATAACCGGAACTCACCCGAAGTGTTACCAGAATCGACCGGAACTGGCTGAAATTTGAATTTTTTCGTCGATTCGGCCGGTTTCGGGTGGGTTCGACTTATGTGTGACATGGCCTTTAGTGGGGAGTGTCAATATTGGTACCGACCCCCCCTCTACCCTCCTCTCTTTCTCTCCCTCACACGCACCATTCTTTGAAGTATTCTACAAATTCTCTCTGGTTTCCCATTTTCCAGGTTTTCTCTTTGGGTTTGTTTTTTGTTCAGTCATTATCTATCGACGATAAACTCAGTGCAAAAAACACCCAATTTTATCTGAAAGGCGTTTATTTGTCCACTAACCCATTTTCTTTCTGCTGTGATTGCCAGATGGACATAAGAAAAGGGAACTCAAATAAGTAGAAAAACTGTTTCGTTGAGTACAAACAATATGTTTACATTTTACACTAACCATGGCTCACCGTCTTCACTTTTATTATATTTATATTTATTGTATATCCTATGTGCATGAAAGAGACAAAAGGCAGGCTGACTGTAACGAATGTCTCCCCTAGAGCCAAAAAAGTGACAGAGCTAAATTCAAGGTACGTTGGCGTCAAAATGGCCGGACACACGCCATTAAAAGCAGTTTAAGTCATAGGATTAAGGAAAGATTTATTTGAGGAAGAGTTCCAGATTTCACTCGTTGAGTACATAACAGACTGAGAAACCTTCCACCCCACCCTCTCTCTCTCTCTCTCTCTCTCTTATACAAGGTGACATATGGAGTGCGCCTTAATTAAACCCAACTTAGCCATATTGCAGCTTTGTTTTGCTTAGCCTATATTTAATTTACTGATAACATTGTTATTGTTAACATATTGATTTCATCTTTCTAATTCTTCGCACAATAACGCTACATCTCTTCACATCGATTTTTATCTTTTCCCTTCTCACATTTTCTTACCTCCTCCTATCACTCCTTCTTATCCCTCACCCTGGACTCGCCACTGAATCTCCATCAATCTTTTTCTTTTCACTGGAGGTTTTCGGGGCTCTGTGGCTTCGATTTTGGGACGTCTGGCTCTCTCTCTCTCATATTGTGTTCTCGTATTTTCTATTTATTACGGTACTTCTATATGCCTTTACCTTTCTCTTTCCTTTCATCTTGGTATTGAGACTCTTCTCCACACAGTCATTCAGACATCCGATACACCATCCATCAAGCCTTCCTGCCAGTATCACACGAGCGATTTTTTCTTCACTTCTCTTCGGCAATTCTGGTAAGCCAAAATCTTAATTATAGTTGTGTACAAATTCAGCATTTATAAATAAACCATCTTCAATCTAATCTCCGTAGTCAATACACTATATTGCAAGAATGCTGCAAGATATAATTTGACCGGAAATTGACGATACAAATTACTACTGCAGTGATACCCGGTAAAGTAATCCCTTAAGGGGGTACTGCTTGGTTTTTAGTTTATATATGTATATATTTTATATATTTTTGTTTAGTTTCCTCGCTAGACCTCCATCAAGCTGTAAAAAACACCCCCTCATCATCCTGAAATAAATGTTCCATTAGTAAATAGGGTATATATCCTTGTTATGCATTATAGAGTAAATTCAACTTAGACCCGACTGTATATACAGTAGATTAGGAGAGTAGAGGATGTGTCTCAGTGTTAGCGATTAAAACTGCAATGCTTAAACTCTCCCCCCTCCCCCATTCGCTCTCTCCCTCTCTCTCTCTCTCTCTCTCTCTCTTATACACGTCGTTAGCCAAATATTGATGCCAGTCGTAGCGCAGCGCCTCCTACAATTACATCGCATTTATACTTTATTAGCTGATCCTTGGTAATGACCTTGTTTATTGTGATGAGAGAGAGAGAGAGAGAGAGTACAAAGGAAATCAAGCAACAACAGTTCTAGTGACCCTTGTAGGCTGCTTGTCCTCCAAAACACTGAGGATCAAGTGTCCAAACAGTTGTTTAGAGTGGGTAAGGGAACATTGGAAATGGAACTACTGCCCTGGAACTAATGTCCGTGGCAGGACTAGGAAGTTAGTAGGGGACATATGGGTTAGTAACTGAGGGGAGGATAAAATAAAGTTATTCATTTACAAACGCAGTCAGTCGCAGGTTTGATGCGAGATATTTGTTTAGGCGGAATTTAAATGAATCAGGGGTGCTGCAGTCTATAACGTCTCGGGGAAGCCCATTCCACAAGTTGACAACTCGATTGAAGAAAAAATTCTTAGATTCGTGTGAGTTAAAAGATTTACCAATAATTTTGCAACCGTTTCCCTGCGTGTAATTAGATTGGTCGATAGTGAAGTACTTACTACAGTTCATTTTGTCGATGCCTTTGATGATTTTGAACACTTGAATTAAGTCACCTCTTAATCTGCGCTGGGTTAAAGGAAATAGATTTAATTCTCTAAGACGCTCTTCGTATGGTTTGTTCTTTAGGCTAGGTATCACTTTGGTAACTCTACGTTGAACTCGTTCTAGCTTGTTTATGTCTTTTTGGTAATAAGGGCACCAGCATTGAACGCAGTATTCCAGAAGAGGGCGGACTAAGAAATTGTAAAGGGTTAGGATAACGTCTTTGGATTTATGCTCACATGACCTGCCTATAAAGCCAATTATTTTGTTTGCCTTCTTAACAACTTCTGAACATTGTTGACTCGGTTTTAGGTTACTCGATATTGTTACTCCCAGATCGGTTTCTCTGTTTACATTCTTAAGCTGAGTGCCATTCATCGAATAGTTTTCTCTCTCATTTAGGTATCCGATATATAGTACTTTACATTTATCTGCATTGAAACTCATTTGCCAAATTTGGGCCCAATGTGACAATTTATCTAGATAGTGTTGCATATCGTCAACTTGATCTTTTGAGAGTACGCTATTTGCAATTTTTGTATCGTCAGCAAATTTTGAGATTGTACAGGTGAGACCCTCATCTATGTCGTTGATGTAAATTAGAAAGAGAATTGGTCCTAGTACCGATCCCTGGGGTACCCCGCTACTTACATTGGTCCATTTAGATGCCTTACCGTTTATGACTACTCTTTGCTTTCTGTCGCTGAGCCAATTTTCTATCCATTTCAACACACCGTCTTGTACTCCATGCGCTTTTAGTTTTAGCAGTAAACGTTTGTGGGGAACTTTGTCAAAGGCCTTTTGAAAATCAAGGTATATAATATCTACAGCTTTACTCTCATCGTAGAGGTTGAGGATATCGTGGAAGAAGTCTAAGAGGTTTGTTAAACAGGAACGTTTTTTACGAAAGCCATGTTGAGTATCTTTAACCCTTAACTAGCGGCGCGCAACATAAGTCGAGTATAATAAATCTGGACTATCTGGCGGCGCTCAACATAGGTCGTGTGGCAATTTCAGCACGTAATGTTGCTGAGAGAGAGAGACAAGTGGTGGCAGGAGAGTAGCGAGCGTATGACTGCTCCAGACCACCGCGGCGAACCTACTGACACGAATCCCACCTCCTCTCTCCCTCTCTCACTCGCTACATACTGAATTGTATGGGGAAAGTGCCGAATTACATGCTTTTTGCACTCGCATTGCGCGGTTGTTGCAAGAAAACTAGCCATCATAAAAGGAGCGTTATGGTGTCATTGGAAAGCTCTGTTTATGCCCTTTCAGGGATAGATACTTGTTTTACGCTCTGGATCTTATTTAGGCATGAGAATGATCACGTAAACAGCCCTATTTTGGCTAAAAACACCCCGCTGGGCAGTACATATAAATAAACCGCTAGCCCGCTAATCTAGCATGTTACTTTCGTCTAAGTGATTTACGAGTCTGTCTCTTATGACCGTTTCTACCATTTTACATACAACTGAGGTTAAGCTAATTGGACGATAGTTACTGGGTAGGGATTTGCTGCCTTTTTTGAATATCGGTGTTACGTTGGCTATCTTCCACTGATCAGGCATAGTTCCAGACTGCAAGGATTTATTGAATAGTAATGTCAGTGGTTTGGATAGCTCATCCTTAGCTTCCTTTAGAACTCTAGGCGAGATTGTATCAGGTCCAGGCGTTTTATTTACCTTGAGTTTATCTAAACAATTCAATACTTCTCTCTCTGTAACGGTGATATTGCTTAGAACATCTGAATTATCAATCAGAATCGGCGATGGTGTAGGGATATCACTGAGGTCTTCTGTTGTAAAAACTGATGCAAAGAAGGTATTGAGGGCATTACTCATTTGTACTTCGTCTTTGGTGTATTCTCCATTTTCATCGACTAACGGTCCAACAGTTGAAGTAACTACTGTTTTCTTTCTGATATAACTATAGAATTCTTTCGGGTTTGTTTTACTTTGATTCACAATATGTAACTCTAGGGTCTTTTTACTTTGCTTAACCCAGTGAGACCCAGCGTCGCACGTGATGCATCGGCAGTGTTTGATCACCAACTCCCAGCGACGCATCACGTGCGTCCGGCATATTAAAATCAGTTACGTGGCTCGTAAGGTAGGAAATGGCGGGAGAATAGGAGGGGGAGGTACCGTAGTGTATGTGGGAGCCGGGCCGGTAGGTGTGAGCGGGCGAAGACGGCCGCGCGGCCGGTGGTGGTGGGCTTAGTGGGGATACTTTACACCCTTAGTTCACCGCCACATTGAACCTTCATTACTCCGGTTGTATGGGAGCTAGAGGCTTGAGATTTATGTGAGACACTCCTTAGGATGTATGCCGTACAATGCCATACTCAGTTTTTACCCTAGTGCTCCCGGGCGGGTGGTCATGCGGGGGAGATGAACTTTCGACCCCCCCCCCCGCCCCCCAAATGACCAAGGTGAATTTGTTTTTATGTTATTCTTCATTTCTCACCATTCTCTTCCATTTTGGCTCAACCAATTTTTTTGAGGCCCCCCCCAAAAAAATATCCAAGGTGATTTTATTCATTTTTTGTTTTCATTTCTCATCCTTGTCTTCCATTTTAGCAAACAAAAACAAGAAGTGAAAATGGCTTGGGACTGGGGTGAACAAAATATTATAACTAGCCGGGGCTCAACAGGTTAATTAACTTTTTGGCTTTGCGTCGTAGCTCTACAAATTTCACCAGTTCTTCGTCATTTTGTGAGGATTTTAATCTATCATTAGCAAATTTTTTAGCAAGCAGGCAGTTTGAAATATCTTTATTCCACCATTTGGGCTTATTATTATGGCCTGGACGCCGTATTTTCGATGGTATGCAGTCTTGCACTGCTTTTAGGTAAGTGGTTTCGAATAACTTCCAAGATGTATTTATGTCGTTATTGTTAATTAAAAAGCTCAGGTCAGTTTCTTTATACATAGCTCTAAGTTTATGAAAGTTTGCTTTCTTGAAATTAGGGAGTTTTTCGATGCTACTATTTGGTTCATTACTAGTAAAGTTTAAAGTGAAAGTTATCGTACGATGGTCGCTGTTACTGAATTCATCACCAACATTCAAATTCTCTATTAATTCTTCTTTTGTTGCAAGTACAATGTCAAGAACGTTATTACCACGGGCCGGTGTTCAAACAAATTGATAAAGCGAACTCTCTTGCAAGTTCGTATACAAGTCATGTCCGGAGTGTGAAGTAAGAGTATCGCCCCACTTGGTCACAGGTAAATTAAAGTCGCCAAAAAATACGGTATCTTGTGAGTTACTTACATCTGCAATTTGTTCATAAATTTCTCGGTCAGTTTGCACTGATTGAGCTGGAGGTCTGTATAATAATGCAAGTATTATTTTTGTACCTTTATTATTCATTATTAGCACAAAAGATGTGTCGACGTTCACAATTTGAGGTTTTGACAAGAGGGTCGGGTTAAGACTTTCTTTGATATAAAATAAAACGCCACCTCCATTTTTATTTATTCGGCTTTTCTCAAACATTACATAACCGGGAAGTGAATACTCTGCTAAAAAGTCTCTATCTACTGTATTGAGCCAAGATTCTGTTATACCAATCACATCATAATTTTCAGTAAACACTAGTTCCTCTAAATCTGAAAATTTATTGCGTATGCTACGAGCGTTTGCATAGAAAACCTTTAAAGTTGCGGTTTTAGAACTCGCAGAACGTTCTTTAATCAAATTTTTGGTTCTGGTCAGATCTACATTTACATTCATGGCTGACATCGGTCCTCGGTCGTTAACCCTGGCGGTTTTGAATTTGGGTCGTGTTGGTGGAGCTTTATCCAAATTCGCGGTTCTTGACAGATTACCATTTAATTCCTTCGCAGGTTGCCGCCCTCGCTGTCTTCGGTCCTCCTTCCTGGTTGTCGTGTGCTGAGTCGATTTCTTCTCCGAAAATCCTTCACCGCATCGTTGAGAAGACGCCCAAAACGTGCTGCTCCCACCTGGTTCAGATGAACTCCATCATCCGTAAACAAATAGTCATCGTAGTAGAAATTGTCCCAGGTGTCGACGAATCCCACGTTTTCCTTCTTGCAAAGGTTTGCTAGACAACGATTTGTGCTGGTGGCTATGTTGTAAAATCGGCTCTCTACACCAAGCCGGGGGACGATTCCTGAGACGATGATCCTTGATGACTTCTCCTTAACCCCTAACTGTCGGCGAGCAACATAAGTCGAGTTAAATAAAGCTGGACTATGTGGCGGCGCTCGACATTGGTCGAGTGGCAATTTCAGCACTTAATGTTGCTGAGAGAGAGAGACAAGTGGTGGCAGGAGAGTAGCGAGCGTATGACTGCTCCAGACCACCGCGGCGAACCTACTGACACGAATCTCACCTCCCTCCTCCCTCTCTCACTCGCTATATACGGAATTGTATGGGGAAAGTGCCTAATTACATGCTTTTTGCACTCGCGTTGCACGGTTATTGCAAGAAAACTAGCCATCATAAAAGGATCGTTATGGTGTCATTCGAAAGCTCTGTTTATGCCCTTTCAGGGATAGATACTTGTTTTACGTTCTGGGTCTTATTTAGGCATGAAAATGATCACATAAACAGCCCTATTTTGGCTAAAACACCCCGCTGGGCGGTACATATAAATAAACCGCATAGGCCGCTCTTAAGGTGTTAAACGACTTGATCAGCTGCTGGTACTTTAAAAGCAAATCTTCCGACCGGGTTCGCTGTACATCGTTGGATCCAACGTGGATGACGTACATTGTATTAGCATGGGCCAGCTTAGACACTTCGTCAACTGCAGCAACTACGTCGTCCACACCACCACCAGGGATACAAAAACGCTTCCTGGTCTTAGGTGCTCTGGTGCAAAACTCTGTGAGCTGACCACGTATCATCGAGTCTCCCACGAGCCGGACTTCTTCTATTTCCGCTTCGTCATCTGAGTCTGCGAGTATCTGGAAGCGGTTTTGACACTCGGTAATCGGTATGGGTTTCCTGGTCTTGGGCCAAACGTTGTTCTCACGACACGGAAGTTGTCTTGAGGGGGAAGAGAGTTACTATTTGTTTCTTGAGTATCGGAACCATCAGCTGAAATGGCTACTGCAGGCGTTGAATTGTTGGCAGTGGACGTTGGGGCGTTGGTGGCTGCTGGAGTTGCGGTGACAATTGAAGTTTGTGGTACTCCAACGTTGAGTGTTACAAACTCTTGGAGTGATTCCAGCTTCATGGTGAGGACGTTGATCTTGTTGTAGGCTTCATCTAATTTCACTGTCAAATTCTCTCGTTGCTGGCAGAACGGCAGACTTGAAGATCGACAGTAACAAACATGGACACACCAAACCTACCGGCGCAGTTCGTACAAGTGCGAGGCATGGTAACAGTCAGTTTCTTCAGATCACTTCACTCACTTTAACACCTTACGAGCGGCCTATGCGGTTTATTTATATGTACCGCACAGCGGGGTGTTTTTAGCCAAAATAGGGCTGTTTACGTGATCATTTTCATGCCTAAATAAGACCCAGAACGTAAAACAAGTACCTATCCCTGAAAGGGCATAAACAGAGCTTTCGAATGACACCATAACGATCCTTGTATGATGGATAGTTTTCTTGCAATAACCGTGCAACGCGAGTGCAAAAAGCAGGTAATTCGGTACTTTCGGTACATAATTGAGTATGTAGCGAGTGAGAGAGGGAGGAGGGAGCTGAGATTTGTGTCAGTAGGTTCGCCGCGGTGGTCTGGAGCAGTCATACGCTCGCTAGTCTCCTGCCACCACTTGTCTCTCTCTCTCAGCCACATTACGTGCTGAAATTGCCACTCGACCTATGTCGAGCGCCGCCACATAGTCCAGCTTTTTTTAACTCGACTTATGTTGCTCGCCGCTAATTAAGGGTTAAAACACTTAACTCACTTTAAAACACTTAACTCACTTTAAAACACTTCACTCATTTTAGAAACACTTCAATCACTTCAACCGAAAACAAATATGTTGAAATACACAACAATAGGTTATCAGGGGTGATAGCCTAACCGAAAACAAAAACATTGAGATACACAGAATTAGGCTTCCAGGGGCGATAGCCTAACCAAAAGTTTAAAACAAAAATGAAATACGCACCAATAGGCTACCCGCGTTGAATAGCCTAACCGAAAATAATAAAATTGAAATACGCAGAAATAGGCTACCAGGTGTGATAACCTAACCTTAAACAAATATATATATATATAACAGAATATGTAACTAAATATACAATTCACCAAATAGAGATTATATAAAAATAAAGTGTGACTGCACACAAGGGGTTAATATACTGTATCAACAGATGACCCTGGTGTCACTATAGCCTAGTAAAGCAGTAGTCTACTCTTTTTAGATAAAACAAAAAAAGTGTATCAGTCAAAGGTTACTACATGATCGTGCAAGCAACAACTAAAATTACAGATATATATAGCTACAGTAGGATACTAAATACAATATCTACTAGAGTTAATAAGAACAACAGAACTTAACTCACTTTAAAACACTTAACTCACTTTAAAAAAATTCACTCACTTTAGAAACACTTCAATCACTTCAACCGAAAACAAATATGTTGAAATACACAACAATACGTTATCAGGGGTGATAGCCTAACCGAAAACAAAAAATTTAAGATACACAGAATTAGGCTTCCAGGGACGATAGCCTAACCAAAAGTTTAAACAAAATTGAAATACGCACCAATAGGCTACCAGCGTTGAATAGCCTAACCGAAAATAATAAAATTGAAATACGCAGAAATAGGCAACCAGGTGTGATAACCTAACCTTAAACAAATATATATATATATAACAGAATATGTAACTAAATATACAATTCACCAAATAGAGATTATATAAAAATAAAGTGTGACTGCACACAAGGGGTTAATATACTGTATCAACAGATCAACAGATCAACAGAGAGAGAGAGAGAGAGAGAGAGAGAGTTGACATACCTGCACGTTCAGGAAAACCAACTCGAAGCTAAATCCCCAACTATCCCAATCCACAAACTGTTAAGCTCAGAAATTGTCTTAACTCCTTCACAGTACCGACTTTATTGTTCATTCTTGTTTTAATATGCTTGTCGTCCTAACTTATTCACTTACACGTTCCATTGCTTGCCTCCCTCCTAAACCCCCACCCCATTAACCACACACACACACACACACACACACACACACACACACAGCCCGTAGCCTAGTAGGTAGAGCTCTCGTCTCACACACGAGGGGTCGGGGGTTCAATCCCCGGCCGGGCGGAGACAAATTGGGCTTGTCTCCTTTCATGTGTTAGCCTCAGTTCACCTAGCTGTAAATAGGTACCTGGAATAAGTGGACGACGTTGTGACGTCCCATCTGGGGTTTGGCAAAAATGGTACAAGGCGAGATGGGTATCATATGGTTCACCTAAGCTGATGGCTACCTAAGCCTTCGGGCGAGACGGTACCGTCTATAGTGAGAATGGTACCATACAGATCCACCCTAAGCCTTCGTTTCCGATGTCGCCAATTGGCTAAAAATACAGACTACACACACATCCACAGCCATTCCAACGATACATATAACACCTACACATATAGGAGGCGGGAAATAACGAGCATGCTCACTCCCGCAATACAACTAGAGTAAGTATAACTAGAGTAAGTACACACACACACACACACACAACTAGGGCATTGTATAGAGCGTTGGAATGACTTTCAATATTCCCAAAATATCTATGAAATAATATTTGTAACTTAATCTGTAATAACTAGATTACCAAATTAACAAATGCAATGAAACTCACAACACACTTGCATACATTTACGCTCCTACACACACACACACACACACACACACACCTTCAGCAACAGCGTCCATCGTGGTGTTGGGGCTTGTACGGAAGGTTAGATAAAGTTTGCAAAACATAATGCACTACATGATCCTAATACTTCTTTTGTATTACCTAACCAGAAATATATATTGGACCTGCGGGCTTTGCTTCCAGCCATCATTTTCGTGCTTGGTAAAAAAAAAAAAAAAAAAACACACACACACACAGATATAAATTTTAATACTATTTTTGTTGAATAATTTATTACAATGTCAATCTCTCATACCTTTACTTGGTGTTTTGTGAATAACACACATTATTCCAACCTGCAAAAAACAATAAACAATTGTACGTGATCTGTATATTTTATATATAATTGCTAATATGATAAATAGACGTTAAACAATAAACGTGGGTGTTTGTCCCCTCCTACTTCTCTTCCTCATTCTTCCTCTTCTCCTTATCCTACCCTTCCATTATTCCTCCTCCGCCTATCCTCTTCTTCCTTACCCCTCTTCCTCTTCTCCTACACTCTCCTACACTTCCCTCCTACCGCCCCTCCTTCTCCCCCTCTTCTCCTACACTCTCCTCTTCTCTCCTTCTCCCCCTCTTCTCCTACACTCTCCTTCTCCCCCTCTTCTCCTACACTCTCCTCTTCTCTCCTTCTCCCCCTCTTCTCCTACACTCTCCTCTTCTCTCCTTCTCCCCCTCTTCTCCTACACTCTCCTCTTCTCTCCTTCTCCCCCTCTTCTCCTACACTCTCCTCTTCTCTCCTTCTCCCCCTCTTCTCCTTCCCTCTCCTCTTCTCTCCTTCTCTCCCCCTCTTCTCCTACACTCTCCTCTTCTCTCCTTCTCCCCCTCTTCTCCTACACTCTCCTCTTCTCTCCCTCCTCCCCTCTTCTCCCTCCCTCTTCCCTTCTCCCCTCCTCCCCCTCTTCTCCTACACTCTCCTCTCCTCTTCTCTCCTTCTCCCCCTCTTCTCCTACACTCTCCTCTTCTCTCCTTCTCCCCCTCTTCTCCTACACTCTCCTCTTCTCTCCTTCTCCCCCTCTTCTCCTACACTCTCCTCTTCTCTCCTTCTCCCCCTCTTCTCCTACACTCTCCTCTTCTCTCCTTCTCCCCCTCTTCTCCTACACTCTCCTTCTCCCCCTCTTCTCCTACACTCTCCTCTTCTCTCTCTCTCCTTCTCCCCCTCTTCTCCTACACTCTCCTCTTCTCTCCTTCTCCCCCTCTTCTCCTACACTCTCCTCTTCTCTCCTTCTCCCCCTCTTCTCCTACACTCTCCTCTTCTCTCCTTCTCCCCCTCTTCTCCTACACTCTCCTCTTCTCTCCTTCTCCCCCTCTTCTCCTACACTCTCCTCTTCTCTCCTTCTCCCCCTCTTCTCCTACACTCTCCTCTTCTCTCCTTCTCCCCCTCTTCTCCTACACTCTCCTCTTCTCTCCTTCTCCCCCTCTTCTCCTACACTCTCCTCTTCTCTCCTTCTCCCCCTCTTCTCCTACACTCTCCTCTTCTCTCCTTCTCCCCCTCTTCTCCTACACTCTCCTCTTCTCTCCTTCTCCCCCTCTTCTCCTACACTCTCCTCTTCTCTCCTTCTCCCCCTCTTCTCCTACACTCTCCTCTTCTCTCCTTCTCCCCCTCTTCTCCTACACTCTCCTCTTCTCTCCTTCTCCCCCTCTTCTCCTACACTCTCCTCTTCTCTCCTTCTCCCCCTCTTCTCCTACACTCTCCTCTTCTCTCCTTCTCCCCCTCTTCTCCTACACTCTCCTCTTCTCTCTCCTCCTCCCCTCTTCTCCTACACTCTCCTCTTCTCCTTCTCCCCCCTCTCTTCCTACACTCTCCTCTTCTCCTTCTCCCCCTCTTCTCCTACACTCTCCTCTTCTCTCCTTCCCCCCTCTTCTCCCTACACTCTCCTTCTCTCTCCTTCTCCCCCTCTTCTCCTACACTCTCCTTCTCTCCTCCCCCGCTCTCCTACACTCTCCTCTTCTCTCCTTCTCTCTCCTCTCTCTTCCTTCTCCCCCTCTTCTACACTCTCCTCTTCTCTCCTTTCTCCCTCTTCTCCTACACTCTCCTCTTCTCTCCTTCTCCTCCTCTTCTCTCCTCCTCTTCTCTCTTTCTCCTCCTCTTCTCCTACACTCTCTCTCCTTTTTCCCCCTCTTCTCCTACACCCTTCTCTCCTTCTCCCCCTCTTCTCCTACCTCCTCTTCTCTCCTTCTCCCCTTCTCTCCTTCTCCTCTTCTCTCCTTCTCCCCTCTCCCTCTCCTCCCTCCTTCTCCTCCCTCTCTCCTCCTCTCCTTCTCTTCTCCCCCTCTTCTCCTACACTCCTCTTCTCTCCTTCTCCCCCTCTCTCCTACCTCCCTCTTCTCTCCTCTCCCCCCTTCTCCTATACTCTCCTCTTCTCTCCTTCTCCCCCTTTTCTCTTCTACACTCCTCTTTTCTCCTTCTCCCCCTCCTCTCCTACACTCTCCCTCCCCTCTTCCTTCCTCTTCTCTTCTTCTCCCTCTCTCCTACACTCTCCCTTCCTCCTTCTCCCCCTTTCTCCTCCTTCCTCCTTCTCCTTCTCCCCTTCCCTCCCTCTTCTTCTCTCCTTCTCCCCCTCTTCTCCTACACTCTCCTCTTCTCTCCTTCTCCCCCTCTTCTCCTACACTCTCCTCTTCTTCTTCTCCCCTCTTCTCCTACTCTCCTCTTCTCTCCTTCCCCCTTTCCTCCTCCCCTCTTCTCTCCTACCCCCTCTTCTCCCCCTCTTCTCTCCTCTCCCCTCTTCTCTCCCTCTCTTCTCCCCCTCTTCTCCTACACTCTCCTCTTCTCTCCTTCTCCCCCTCTTTCTCCTCTCCTCTTCTCTCCCCCCCCTCCCCTTTCCTCCCCTTCTCCCCTCTCCCTCCTCTTTCCTACACCTCCCTTTCTCCCTTCTCCCCTCTTCTCCTACACTCTCCTCTTCTCTCCTCCTCCCCCTCTTCTCCTACACTCTCCTCTTCTCCTTCTCCCCTTTCTCTTCTCCTTCTCCCCTTTCTCCCCCCTCCCTCTTCTCTCCACTCTCCTTTCTCCTCCTCCTTCTCTCCTTCTCCTTTTCTCTTCTCTCCTCCTTCTCCCCCTTCTCTCCCCTCTCCTCCCTTCTCCTCCCCCTCTCCTCTTCTCTCTTCTCCCCTCTTCTCCTCCCCTCTCCTCTCCTCTCCTTTTCCCCCTCTCTCCCCTCTTTTCTCCTTTCCCCTCTTCTCCTACACTTCTCTTCTTCTCCCCCTTTCTACACTCTCCTCTTCTCTCCTTCTCCCCCTCTTCTCCTACACTCTCTCTTCTCTCCTTCTCCCCCTCTTCTCCCACTCTCCTCTTTCTCCTTCTCCCCCTTTTTCCTATACTCTCCTTTCTCTCCTTCTCCCCCTCTTCTCCTACACTCCTCTTCTCTCCTTCTCCCCTCTTCTCCACTCTCCTCTTCTCCTTCTCCCCCTCTTCTCCTACACTCCTCTTCTCTCCTTCTCCCCCTTCTCCTACACTCTCCTTCTCTCCTTCTCCCCCTTCCTTCTCTCCTCTTCTCTCTTCTCTTCTCCTACACTCTCCTCTTTCATTCCTTCTCCCCTCTTCTCCTACACTCTCCTCTTCTCTCATTCTCACCCACTTCACCTACTTACTCTTCTCTTCTCTCCCCTTCTCCTACACTCTCCTCTTCTCTCCTTCTCCCCCTCTTCTCCTACACTCTCCTCTTCTCTCCTTCTCCCCCTCTTCTCCTACACTCTCCTCTTCTATTCCTTCTCCCCCTTTTATCCTATACTCTCCTCTTCTCTTCATTCCTCCTAATTTTTGCCTTCGTTTCTTACTTTTTCCAGCACCCCACAGGAGCCAAATCCCTTTCCCTCTTACATATGGTTTTCCCATTAAGGGGAGATGGGCCGGTTTTCTGGACCACTTTCTCCCTCATGCTTAGCCCCATTAGTTTTCAGATGTTAAGATGTTTGCCCCATTAGTTAGTCGATTTTAAGACTATTCGCCCCATTTCTTCGTCAATATTTAGACTTTTCGTGCTATTTAGGTGTCGATTTTTCCCCTGGCGAATTATATGAGCCTGTAATGTTGGAAGAACCGGCCTTCGGTCGGAATGTTATTCTACCGGAGAATGTACAAATTAATCTAGAAGGGGGCTCTAATGGACTTTTTGTTTTTAATTTGATGGAGGTCTAGGGAGAAAACTAGAAAAATAATGAATACATGCAAAAATCGCCCAAAAAGTGAACCATCCTCCCTTAAATATATCATGCACGTGGGAGTCAAAATAAAGGTTTCTTATTTTGTAAAGGGCATTTTGTAAGGGTATTAAATGAATAGCAAGAAGAATACAGCCATAAAAATTAGAACAAAGACTGGAGAGATTACGGAAGGATTACACCAACAACGATCACAGAGAGAGAAGAATACGAAGCTAAAATATAACAGTATCTTAAAATGTCAGAGTGAACATAAGAAGAAACAATAACAAAAGGTAAGGAAGACAAAGGTTCAATACTGGGAAACAGAGCTGGCGAGAGAATAGCATTAGACGAAATAATAAAATATAGTTTTTGATATGTTTTTGCCTTAACCTTCCTTTTGTAGTTTATATAATATATATATATACTGTATATATATATATATATATATATATATATATATATATATATATATATATATATATATATATATATATATATATATATATATATACGGATACATTGTGTAAAATGTGTGTTAATAAAAAAATATAAAATAAAATATAAAATATATATTTCTATTAAGCCCAGGTATTTCGCAAATATGGGTAACTTTTTGAGCATACAGTTTTTGTTTATATGCAATAAAGGCTGGGCACAACCCCGGACCACCAACACATTTTAGGCCGAAATTCCTCATCTTCACCGCCGCTGATGAAATTTTGGCCAAACATTGTTAGTGATGGGGTGCCTCAGCCACCTTAACATGCCTGGTCTGCCTGTCTGATGGCATGCTTTACCTTCCTTAATATTACTAGATTGCCTTAATATTTCTTAGACTTCTGTAGCTTATCCATTTCAAAAGAACACATACAAACATACATAAATACTGTACAGTTCATACATGCATATATACATACATACATACAGTACATATACATCTTTATAAATATATATAAATGCTAAATACTAAAAATACCTTCTGATCGTTCTATAATAATGATGATTGTGATAATTGTCCCCTGGCTGCCGTATTGACCACATATGATGGGAGAGCTTCAGCTGTGATGCCAAGTGTGGAGAGTTGGAAAGAAATTAAAAGGTGATTAATATTTACCTATCCATTAACCCCCAGAGTCCTAGAGCTACATTATAAACTAAAGAAAATCGTCTAATGGTAACCAGAATACGATGAAAATTAAAATTACGTCATAGTGTTCAAGGGGTTAAAAGAATACAAAAGAAGGTTGAGTACTGGAAATACAATAGGAAGAATGCAATATCTACACACACACACACACACACACACACACACACACACACACACACACACACACACACACACACACACACATATATAATTATACAAAATATTTAGAACAAGCCATAAATGTTACCGAATTAAAAACACAATATTTGTTCAACTTATAACCTTGTGCTTGAAACAGCAACGTGGTGTTGGTTCAAATAGATAACTAGTTGAATTTGTTAGCAGTATAAACGTGTTATACTCGTATAAATGGTGACCCAGGTCTCTGGGTCTTCTCCTGGATGACCTAGATGTGTGTGAATGTGTATTTTGCTTTTGTGTGTTCATTGTTTTCTGTTGTGTTTTGCGTTGTCCCTATTCTTGCTCTGTCTTGAGTCGGCCCCCCACCCAAAAAATACAAATAAATAAATAAATAATAATAATAATAATAATAATAATAATAATAATAATAATAATAGGAAAAGTGGGGATCGGGCCTGAGTATATAGATAGATAGATAGATAGATAGATAGATAGATAGATAAATGTAGAAGGTCCAATCTTGTTCTTTCCAGCTCAGCAGCGCCTGTAAAAACCAAACATTATTGTTACGATCTAAGACAGTTAGCTTAACCCTTCCTACCCTGGCAGCCTTTCTTAAGGACGGAGGCTGTATCCGGGCGATCTGGCTGAAAACACAACAAAAGTAAACTAAGGCTAATCTCGCTTAATATACTACCTACATTAATCAAACATATGTCAAAATGGGCGCCTATACCTTGCCGCGTAGAATGGCGTTGAGTAGAGCTTTCTAACTCAAGTAGTTCCGGAGTTATGGTGATGGAAGTGGAGGTAACTTTTGCCGCGTATTTACCTCGCCGCGTCCGAACGCTCAACCGCGGCCGAGGCTACGACGAACGTTTTGACTCGTCGCTCTACCTTGAATTATGGCAGGAAGCGATTTTTTAGTGTTTTATTGTTTATTATGCCATATATTATTGTTATTATGTTATTTTCACTCAATAAATATATTTTTCTGAAGTAATTTGTGTCTCTGTCACTTATACTTAGTTTTATTGTTATTATTATACTAGTTATGATTATTTAACCGGACTATGGTAATTGATAGTGTCATTTTCACTTCTTTATTGTTAGGAATATATATGTTAGTGTCACTTTCACTTGTTCATATTGTTCTGAAGGCACTTATTATTACTTGTGTGTCTCTTTCACTTATACTTAGTTATATTATTATTATTATTATTGAGTGTCACTATCACTGTCACTTACACTTCAATAGTTTGCCAGAGTGTGAAAATCATTGAAGCAGATGCCAGCACACAGTCCCACCTGACACTCGAGGCATTGCCAACTGGTTTTTGTGGGTTTGCTTGGTCGTCGAGTTGTGCGGGTGCACACATAGCACCTCTTCTGCATACTTATTCTGCTGTTAGGACCCTAGAAAGGAAGGGCGACGAGCTGGTGCTTTCTGAAGAACTCGGCATACCCTATTCTGTCCATCATGCCTGGTCCTTGTAGTGGCCTCCCTGGTGTACCCGCATGTTTTACCAGGAGCTCATGTATCAGCTGCTTTTGGAAGGTCCGCAGGCTCTTGTACTTGATGACTGGACTCCTCAAACGGTAGATGTTGTACGCGTTGAGGACAGACATATCTACTGTATGCAGGACAAACTTCTTGTACGACCTGCAAGATGTTCGCAGGCAGTCTATGAAGCCCATCTGCATGTCGGACTTCTCGACGAGGCGCATGTTCAGGTTATAGTCCAGAACAGCAGCTGGTTTTGTGATAGGGTTCTTCGTTTTTCGGTCCACCTTCCCTGTGGGGACCATCTCTGCTTTGTGGCATGTGGTGAGGAGGTTGACCTTGCGCTGGTCATGCCAGTGGATGGAGAGGATGGGGCCACTCTTCTTATGGAACATGTCCGTCTTCTTAGTTTTGGTTGGATAGGCTGGCATACCCTTCCTCTTCCCCTTCACTGTGCCGACAGTTCCGGTCTTGCGGTCATGGAGGTACTTGGCGAGGATAGGCGACGTGTAATAATTGTCGGTATAGAGGACATGGTTGTCATGGAAGTACCTCTCCATCATCGTCTTTTCCACAGCGCCGCCAAAACCAATGAGGGGGTCAGATCTGCACATCACCACCCTTGCCGCTGTAGACTATAAAGTCGAGCACATATCCCGTCTTGCAGTCGCAGAGGACGAAGAGCTTGATGCCGAAGCGGTGTCTCTTTGACGGGATATACTGTCGGAAGTGCAGCCTACCACGGAACAGGACCAGAGACTCGTCGATGCACAGCTTCTGAAATGGAATCAGGTAGGTGGAAAACCGATGACGTATCATGTCATACAGTTGCCTGATCTTCCAGAGTGTGTCGGGCTCGTGGACATGCATGTTATTTGTCAGGTGGAAATATGAGAGGATGTCGAATTACCTATCCTTTGACATGAATTTGCCAAATGCTGGAGTCGTTGTGAGGTCGCCAGTTATCCAGTAGTCGGCCAGAACGTGCTTCTTTATGTGTGTCATCAGCATTGTGAGTGCCAAGAACACATATAATTCTGCCACAGTGAGAGCTCTCCATGCCACCATCTTGGCACTGGTCTTCCTCCCAAGAAAGTTTGAACAGATAGCCTGGTGGTTATTTGTCTCTTTGACAAGTATTCCATGACTTCATTGTCATAGAAGCCACAGAAAAGTTCACTGGGGGTGGCATTTGGGCCACAGGGATTTGCTGGTGACACCCCGGAACCCTGTTGTACCTCGTCAAAGGCATGACAATCTGGCACAAAATCCGCCCCATCTGACCACACAAACATTTCAGCAGCTCGAGGACGAGGACGTGGAGCTGGAGCAGGCACACACCCTGGACGCCCTGGCATACGCCCTTGGCCACGCGGATCCCCAGGCAGACGTCCTGCACGCCCACACCCAGGCCCAGGCCCAGGGGCATCGGCGTCGGCAGGCTGACCACGTCCACGACCTCGCCCTTTGACTCTTCTTGTCAGGACTTCCTCTTCCTCTTCCTCTTCGTTTTCTTCTTCCTTAGGCGACGTCAGGTCATCTGGGGCAATGTTGGGGTCGTCAGCAGCCTCTTCAGGAGACAACTCTGGCGAAGAATAGACTGGCCGTCGGCGGCGTGGGGCTGCGGGAGGTTGAGCAATGGGAGCCTCGGCCTCGGGAGTTGGGCTCCTTTTGCGGCTAGCCGTGTACTTTTCCGCAGGAAATAATGACCTACGATGCGGTGCCTGTGGTGGCAACCTGTGGGAGGCCAATGACGCACTTGTAGAGGCCCTTTGGTCATCCTCAGGGACAGATGAAGCCGAGGGCTGTGGGTGGCCCTCCCGGCGTCCCGGGTCAAGGCGTCAGGAAAAAGGAATGCGGGTGGTTGCTAGGCCTGGGTCGGCGTCACTCTCACTATCTACGCCTTCCCTCACATTTTCTGCTTCCCTGCGTGCTTTCTTGGCTGCACTTTTCACTAAAGACTGTTTATAGAAGTATTTACCCACTTTCAAGGGCGTACGGGCAGGCAAAGGGGAAGGTCCTGGCGTAGGGCTAGGGCTAGGCCTAGGCCTACCCTGACCTACGAAACTAGGCGAAGGGGTTGGCTCTAGCACACTTGGTACTTCAATAGCACCTTCCTCCACCACTTCCACATCAGGATCATCACTACTATCACCCCCCTCAAATACATCAACATTGTCATCAGCACCAAATCCCACAAAATCGTCAATTTCGCTCCCACTTCTACTCTGAATATAGAGGTTTTTGTCCACAGAGCTTTCACCACTGCTCAAATCCGGGTTGAAAAGTTCACGGTGTATTGCACTCTCACTTAGCAAACGTTTCACTTTCCTTAGTTTCTTTTTCTTCTCGGTTGGCAGAAGCGTAGATGTTGCAAGCGGTGTAGCACTGTGACGCGCGGGAGATTGCACAGTATCGGACGCGTCGGAATTATTTTTTTTGCTGTAGCTCTCAATGGCGGCAACGTAGGAACTGATAAGCGTGGTAGTTGAGGCTTGGTGGCGCTACGATCGCCCACACAAAGTAAAATTTGCCCGCGTGAAATTTAAAGCACGCTTTAAAGCAAATGCCTTAGGTAAGGCATACCGGGTAGCGGCCCTTCAGCCGCGCTGTCCTTACCTAAGGCAGCCCGGGTAGGAAGGGTTAAGGGGATGGTACTCGCGCAATTTTGAGACCTTTCACCTAATTTTGTTTTCAATAATAAGACCTTTCGTGCCCTTTAGTTGTCAATTTTTAACCTGGCAAGCGAGAACGAGCCTCTAATTTTAGATGGAACCGGCCTTCGGCCACAACATTTTTCTAACGAAAAATGTACACATTTATCTTGAAACGGGGTCTAGGGTGTGTTTTTCTAAGCTTGATGGAGGTCTAGTGAGGACACTCAAAAATAAATAAATAAATAAATATATAGACCAAAAACCAAGCGAGCCCCATTAAGGATTTATCTACCGGAATTCGGTAATAAATATTCGTAAATTATTTGAGGAAAATGTCTTCAAAGGGATTACTTGCCGTAGTTACCGCTGCTCCTCGGTATCCCGTAAAGTTCCGCTTCATCTCATTACTCCACATTCGAACCAATGCATTCCTCACATTTTTTTTATTATGGACTAGAGTCTCTGAAAAGGCAAACTTCAACTAAAAAAAAAAAATAAAAAAAAAAATAGTCTCCACGTATTTCATCAGCTGGAGTGGCCCTAATTATATCTCTCTCTCTCTCTCTCTCTCTCTCTCTCTCTCTCTCTCTCTCTCTCTCTCTCTCTCTCTCCTTAATTAATATATATTTCTTTGTTTCTTCTTGTTCCATCATATCACTACCAGAATATCTCAGTACATAATATCCATCTGACTCACCTTTACCCATTCCCATTATCCATTCCGTTTATTTAGTTTTTTATCTTATCATTTTGCTGAAGAAAAAAAACATGGGGATTGTGCCTGAGTATATAGATAGATTTTGCTAATTATCATGTATTGTTTTTCTGTTGACATTACTTCCCTAATTGTGTATTTCCTTCAATTAACCTTACTTTTATCCCTATGTCACAAATTCCTCTACTACTTTTCCTAATTATTCCCAAAGTCGATATACATTCTCCGTGTACTAAGTTTACCTACTTTCCCCATGTTTTCCAATTACGCTACACATAATTATTATTCACTGTTCCTAATACACATAATTATTATTCAGTGTTCCTAATATTTCCACATAAATGAATTAGTAAAAAGATAAACAAATTATTTAACCCTCCAGCCCCGGCTATGTATTATATATATATTCCTCGAAAACCGGGTGTTTTGGCAGAAAAACGTCTAGGCTAGGCTACCGTATATTCGTTAATCAGACTGCTTCCCGCATTCCCGCGCATCCCCAAGCGTAGCTGTGTTATTTACCTGTAGAATGGCATTAAGTAGAGCTCTCTAAGTCAACTGGTTGAGCTGTGATGATGATTTCATTGGAGATAACTTTATGGCCAAAACAGCCACTTTACACCACTTTTCGATACTTAACAACAACATACAGGCACACACGAACAAGCGACGCTCTCCTTCTTGTGGCCGGAGATGCGGAGCGTCGGTCCTGCCGGCTGTTGTTTACATGCGTCGGACCGACGCCTCGCACACCAAGCTCACAGGCTTTGACGTCATGGGTGTTTAAGAGCCCTTCCGGGTAGCTCGTGTATGCTTTTTTATGGGCGTTCAAGAGCCCTTCCGGGAACAGAGGGTTAAGGCAGCTCAGACGGTATTGTGCAGCATAATTTGCTGGTTCGGCTCAATGGTTTATGGAGGGGGTTTAGTTTGCTCTATAAACCTCCATCAAACTTGAAAAAAACACCCACAAGACCCCCGCTCGATATGAATTTGTACATTTTTCGGTATAAAAATGTCCCGGCCGAAGGCCGATTCCTCTTCAAAAACAGGCTCGTTATCTCTCGCCAGGAAAAAAATCGACACCTAAATGGCACGAAAGGTCTTAATATTGGCAAAGGAATGGGGCAAAAGGTGTGAAAATCACCAAACTAATGAGGAGAATGTCTTGAAATTTCATAACTAATAGGGCTAAACATAACGGAGGAGGAGGAGTCGAAAAACCAACTGCCTCCCCTTAATAAAATATATTCCACCTGTCTTTCCCCTAGTTGTTCCCACCTGGCCCAATATATTCCACCTGTCTTTCCCCTAGTTGTTCCCACCTGGCCCAATATATTCCACCTGTCATTCCCCTAGTTGTTCCCACCTGGCCCAATATGTTTGCTCCTCGTACGTCCAGAAACTTTCCTACTTTCATTCTAGTTTTCCAATAGGCCTATTCCACTTAGATTCCTACTTCTCATCGAGCGAAAACAAACGAAAATGTAGTACCCACAATTTATGCTGAAAGGAGAGAGAGAGAGAGAGAGAGAGAGAGAGAGAGAGAGAGAGAGAGAGAGAGAGAGAAATAAAACAGACCATCTGAGTGCTGAATTGGCAAGACTAAATTATTTTACATTTACCTTAACATTGTAGCGCTCATCGTAAGTTGAAGTAACTCGTCTGGCAGTACCGGAAATAGACGGAAAACCATCAATGTAAATAAAGTGTAAAAGTAGAACGTTAGGACATGGCTTATTTAATATGAATGTAACACACACACACACACACACACACACACACCCCTACTGCATCACGCTTGTCAACAACAGTAGGGGGGGGGGGGGGGGGCTTAACATGACCCTCTCTCTCTTATTAAGCTCTATGTTAGGAATAAGTACTAGAAGGGACCGCAAGTTCTGTGTAGTAGGTGTATCTATGTAACTCTCTCTCTCTCTCTCTCTCTCTCTCTCTCTCTCTCTCTCTCTCTCTCTCTCTCGGGTAGGAGAGGTCTGGGCATGACAGAAGAGCCAGGACAAGGGGCTGACAATGCAAGACAAGATAGGACAAGGTAGGCAACACAAAGCCAAAACACGCATGCCGAGAGAGAGAGAGAGAGAGCGAGAGAGGTGGTAAGGCCGAGTTACGTTGTAATATGTGTACTGTATATAATTATACTGTATATTATTGAAACCAGACTGACAGGACTTACCAAGAATTTTATCTTGGCGCATTTTAGAATTTGTCATTATATAATGTATCATAAGAAATATGTTATGCCCATAACATAAGTGCAAAATGGCATGAAATGTGCCCGTCATTAAGGGGGTCACCTGTCTTTTTTTCATTCTTTCCCTGGCTTGTATCCATTCGGCCCCATTCAGCCAACTGTTTTAAGACGTTTATCCCTATCTAGGTGTCGCTTTCTTCCTGGCGAGCGATAGCGAGCCAGCATTGTATGGAGAAATCAGGCTTCGCCGGAGACATCTTTCTATCGACAAATTTACAAATTTACCTTGCTGTCAAAACAAAAATATATATATGCTGGCTCGCTACCGCTCGCCAGGAAAATATTGACACCTGGATAAGGGTAAACGTCTTAAAACAGTAGGCTGAATTGGGCCGAATGGATACAAGCCAAAGAGAGAGTGAGAGAAAGATAAAAACGCGAGGTGGGCTCCCTTAATGTAAACTAATTACTTTAGTAAACATTGGTAAGAGGAGTGGGAGAACAGACACAAGGAGGAAATATATCTATCTATTATTATTCTATATACTCAGGCCCAATACCCACTTTTATTCTATATACTCAGGCCCAATACCCACTTTTATTCTATATACTCAGGCCCAATACCCTTTTATTCTATATATTCAGGCCCAATACCCACTTTTATTCTATATACTCAGGCCCAATACCCACTTTTATTCTATATACTCAGGCCCAATACCCTTTTATTCTATATATTCAGGCCCAATACCCACTTTTATTCTATATACTCAGGCCCAATACCCACTTTTATTCTATATACTCAGGCCCAATACCCACTTTTATTCTATATACTCAGGCCCAATACCCTTTTATTCTATATATTCAGGCCCAATACCCACTTTTATTCTATATACTCAGGCCCAATACCCACTTTTATTCTATATACTCAGGCCCAATACCCTTTTATTCTATATATTCAGGCCCAATACCCACTTTTATTCTATATACTCAGGCCCAATCCCCACTTTTATTCTATATACTCAGGCCCAATACCCACTTTTATTCTATATACTCAGGCCCAATACCCTTTTATTCTATATATTCAGGCCCAATACCCACTTTTATTCTATATACTCAGGCCCAATACCCACTTTTATTCTACCGGTATATACTCAGGCCCAATACCCACTTTTATTCTACCGGTATAAACTCAGGCCCAATCCCCACTTGTATTCTATATACTCAGGCCCAATCCCCACTTTTATTTTATATATACTCAGGCCCAATCCACACTTTTATTCTATATACTCAGGACCAATCCACACTTTTATTCTACCGGTATAAACTCAGGCCCAATACCCACTTTTATTCTATATACTCAGGCCCAATACCCACTTTTATTCTATATACTCAGGCCCAATACCCACTTTTATTTTGCCGGTATATACTCAGGCCCAATACCCACTTTTATTCTATATACTCAGGCCCAATACCCACTTTTATTCTATATACTCAGGCCCAATACCCACTTTTATTCTATATACTCAGGCCCAATACCCACTTTTATTCTATATACTCAGGCCCAATACCCACTTTTATTCTATATACTCAGGCCCAATACTTTCTTTTATTCTATATACTCAGGCCCTATACCCACTTTTATTCTATATACTCTGTGACGCCTCCCGGCGTTAGCAGAATGGTTGCGTGGGGCATTGCAGCTCGCTAGCGCTCGCCAAGATGGGGGGATGGGCTACAGTTGTCCTAGAATGATCTGCTTTATTTAATTAGGGTCGTGTTGCCACAGACAGTCTAGAAATGGTCTTTGTTTTGGTCTGTGACCGCGCCTTATATTTTATATTCGCTATAATATAAATGTTGCTTGTGTGGGAGGCGAGCGAGAGAGGGTGAGGGAGTACACCTGGCAGCGGGGTGAGCTATGACGCGGCTCGCTTGGGCGCCGACGGCGTTGGCGGCCGGGTGGTCAACTAGTCCCTTCACGTCGCTGCCTCGTGTTCTTTACCAGCTCAGAGCTTGCCTGACACGCCTATCGCCTACATCCTTTGCAATTCTGTCCCCCATACTTGCCACTTTGCATACTATTTCTCTCTCTCGACTTCTCCTTTCTCATTCTCTAATCTTTATTAAACTCAACATCCCTTCTGGTTTCAGCATAGACGTTCACCGTCGACCAGTCGTATTGTACGCGAAGCTCTCAGATATCTCCATGTATTAGGTTAAGGAGGTATTATGCTTTATTGAGGGTTTTGAGAGACGGACTTTTCCGTATGCATCCTCTCTCGGGAAGGTTGTAGACCGGTATATGTCTCCCTGGCAAGGTGTTGAGTGATTCTTCTTGGTTATCTAAAGCTAGACTAGGGGTAAGGTTACTGTGTCGTTGTCTCCGATGTGTGCAGTGTTAGCTAAGCCCTGCACGACATCGACAGGTACTGTGGGAGCCTAAGTTGTCTTCGGGTTGGTTTACTTTGCGAGCACAGCGCTGTGGTGTGAGAGGGCCATAGCCTATCCCTCACAACATAGTGCTGCCTCTTTGTGTTGACTTCTGAGGGATCGCCAGGATAGAGCTAGGTACTAGAGACCTAGATTTATCAAGAGAGAATCCCCGTCATATAACGTAATCTTCATTATACCACCTTCGGACAACGTTAGGCTACGAGCCGCATGCTCGCCCATTGTTGCCCTGCCTTGATACCCCAGCTAGACTTTATTAACTGAGCAGACACTGGTTAGAGATAAGCCCCATTATTATATGTATGCATCATTATTATTCACTGCACTTTTGAGCCGAGGTTGTTGTTGAGTTGCACAACCCTAGTAGGCTGTTGCGTTGTGTCACGAAGCATTTCTTTAGTTGTCGAGCATTACTACCTTTGCGCAGTCTTTATTATTCGCCTGCCTATTATTACTATATGTCCTAGCATTTATTGTGACCCGTATTCTGCATTATAATTGTTCAAGATTCTTTACGAACATCTTCCCAGCATCAGACTTATTTCAGAAGTTTCCAGTTGATGTTGCAGGACTAGCATTGCACTTTCTTTAATACAGGAGTGCCAGTTATTTGAGTATCTACAGTAACGTTAATTAATCACGTTAACTATCTTTTCTTTGTGTAACATAATCGAGTAATCTTTTACTGTTTGAGAATACGCTGTTTCATTGAGCGTCAGCCTAGTGTGTGTGCACCAGTTACCGAGTCATAGGATACCTCGTTGTCCAGGCACGACTCAGGGCGGTAATGGTGTTTTGTTTTCCAGTGTTTAAGGCAGGGGTTGGATCTAGTGTTACCGTTGTTGCATTTTGCCATTATCTAGTCCAATGTTGAAGAGCCCTGTGTCTTTGAGAACCTGGATCGTAACAAATGGCGACCTAGCTCAGGATCTTGTGAACTAAGATATAATTGCAGGATTGTTGTGGTCATTTGTTTTATTGAGGAATATAGTGGGCACGTTAAATTTTTGTTTTGGCAAAGTAGTATAGCACTTGAGAGTCTTCAGACATTTTTGGCAAGTGAATAGTGCTACATAGGAGCTTGGGTACTAGGCTACTTCTTTTTTTTTATAAACGTGAGAATTTTTGGTGGACACAATGGGAAACGAATCAGATCATACTGAGGGTTCAGGGAATGATGCAGGCTCTGATGGGCAGATGCCAGGGGGGTTAGTAACTAGTGAGGAGGCCGCAAAGAAGTTTTTGGAGGTGCCTATAACAGCTGATCGACTAGAGGGAATTACCAAGTATGGTCTACAGTGTTTGGCTCCCCTCATGGGGCTTAAGGTGGCTCATGGCATTAAGAAGAACGATTTGAGGGCTTGCGTACTGGGGGCGGCTAGTGAGGTCCAGGGTGGAGAGGGTGCTCGGGGACTTCTGCTCGAGCCCCCCCTCCACTCTACTCCCATCGGGACCTCTAGGATGCCGGAGTTTAGTACGTTCCCGCAGGCCGATAGCCGCTGGCAGCGTGGTTTAGGATCGCTGGGTGGGCCTCCAATAGTTGCACCTCCTCCTCAAAGTTTCACTACAGAAATGCTCTTCCAGCTTGAGATGGCTAAGATGCAGGCTGAGCGTGAGGAACGTCTCGAACTCACTAAGAAAAGGCTAAACAACAGACTGATCTCGAACTCGCGAGAATAAAAGCAAAGTCGGAGGCTGAGTCTACCAGGTACCGTGCAGATATCGATCTTGAGAAGACTCGGGTGGAAACGACAGGGCAACGTCTTGGTGGTGGGAATCGTGGGCATGATAAGTCTTTGTCGCACCTGTTGAAGCTAGTCCCTGTATTTGATGAGTCAGGTGTCACCGAATTTTTCATGAGATTCGAGAAGAAGTGCCAGGAACACCAGTGGCCTTGGGAGAAGTGGGCAGCCCTTGTTTCCTCTAGACTTGTGGGCAAGGGACTCAAGGCTTATGATGCATTGCCTATAGAGTCGTGTATTATCTATGAGGAACTCAAGGAGGCTGTCCTGAGAGCATACGAACTACAACCAGAGACGTACAGGTTGAAGTTCCGGGGTGTTACCTAGGGTCGGGAGAGCACCTTTTTGGAACATGCCCGGGAGCTGTCCGATGCTTTTGGGAATTGGCTGAGGTCGGAAAAAGCTACTACGTTTGACGACATTAAACAGTTGGTGCTTTTAGAGCAGTTTTTTAAATGCACGGGCGGCGACCTGACGTTAAACCTGAAAGAAAAGCAACCAAAAACTCTACAGGAGGCAGCTGAGATGGCTGACCTCCGGCTATCACTAATTCGTGGGTGCGGGTCTGCCCAGCGTAGTGAGGCAGGTAACAAGGGGCGTGATACCCCACCCCCCCGAGTTAGTGGTATACCTTATGCAAACAAGTACAAGAGCCATGATACCAAGACTGACCACAAGACTAGCACCGTCCCGTTTAAGAAGGGGCCGGGCCCTTCCCAGTACCAAGGGAAGCCCAAAGGGGAGTTAGAGTGTTATCATTGTCATAAAAAGGGGCACTTTGCAAGAGTCTGTCCTAGCAAACCACCTACAGCAGCTGTGTCTTTGGCCTGCAATATTGGTGTGTCTCCGAAGTCATCTGAGTTTGCCCGGGGCAGTTCGTCAGAGGCTGAGGCACAGCCAATGCAGAAGCACCTGGGAGGCTCGAACCCTGCTCAGGATGTTTTTTGCGACCATAGAGGGCGGGGTTGCGTGATGTGGGCGGGGCGCAAGCTTGGAGTAGAGGTCTTGCGTGATACAGGTGCTTCCCAGACTCTGATGAAAAACTTGACTAGCTACCCTATAAACGCGGCTCGGGTGGTAGTGGTGCAGGGTATTAATGGAACTCGGTCATACCCGCTGGTGCGGTTGGAGTTGGAGGTGGATGGTGTGGCACGTGAATTGGATGTCGGGATTGTGGAGAAACTGCCAGTGGAGGGCGTCGACCTTCTTCTTGGCAACGACTTTGCAATGCCCGCTTCTGAGGTTCTACCCTTAGTTGTTGCCGAGAGGCCGGCCGACGTGAGTAGGGAAGAGCAAGAGTGGGTCGAGCGGTGCCAAACACAACCCATGGCGTGTGTTGTCACCCGAGCTCGGGAAGCTAAAGTGTCACAGCCTAGTCCTCCGTCTTCAGACCAGCGGAGGAACGATCAACAGGAGGAGGCTAAAGCTGGAGTTGGTTTTAAGAGTTTTGACTCGGCGGCTCTCCTGGGTGATTCAGTATTAGCACCATTACTTAATTCTGGAGTAGCCCCTGGGCCTGTCATCGAGAGTGACGAGGCTGGGCATGACGAGTCTCCACGACAGCAACGTTATGTACATCGAGAGAGACAGAGGGAGCAGCCCAGTTTCGGGGAAGGTCATGCATTGTTCCGGGAGCAGTTAGATCGCTTGGCACCCTCAGATATACGTCGGTTGCAACTAGAGGACCCTGAGCTCCAAACGTGTGCTAATGGAGCTGTAGAGCTCGACGAGGACGGCGATGCACAGCCAGGAGATTTTTTTTATTTAGAAGGCATCCTCTATAGGCGTTTTCAAGACCCTAAACGTAGTTGGCAAGAGGGGTCCGGAGTAGTGGACCAGTTGGTGGTGCCACGGGAGTGCAGGGATAGCCTACTGAGGTTGGCGCATGACATACCACTGGCAGGACATCTAGGGGTGAGAAAAACGGTGGCGGCTTTAGAAAAATTGTTTTGGTGGCCGGGGTTGAAGGGGCAGGTGGTAACCTGGATAGCAAGGTGTCATACGTGCCAGAGGGTTGGAAAACCTAACCAAACAATTCCGAGAGCCTCGTTGCACCCCATTCCTGTCAGTGGACCGCCCTTCAGTAAGGTCATCATTGATATGGTCGGACCCCTACCCCCTACTAGTGCCGGTAATAAATTTCTATTAACTATCATGGATGTGGCCACTCGTTATCCTGATGCATATCCAATGAGAAATGGCACGGCGAAAACTGTTGTCCGGAACCTGCTCTTGTATTGCTCGCAGTATGGTTACCCGCAAGAGGTGCAATCGGACCAAGGTTCTAATTTTACATCTAATCTGTTCAAGCAAACTATGATTCAGCATGGCGTCAGCACTGTCGTCTCTTCTGCGTATCACCCGGAGAGTCAAGGGGTGTTGGAGAGGTGGCACGCCACGCTGAAAAGCATGCTTCGATGTTACTGCGCAGAGAACGGAAAGGATTGGGACCTTGGTCTGCCGTATGTTTTGTTCGCGGCAAGAGAAGTACCTGGAGAGAGTCTCGGTTTCAGTCCGAATGAGCCTGTTTTCGGGCATCAGGTGAGGGGCCCTCTCCACATGGTGAAAGAGATTTGGGAGGGTACCGCTAAGCCATGTTCTATATTGAGATACGTCCTCGAGAGCAGAGAGAGAATGCTTAGAAGTCTGGAGCTGGCCGGGCGTAATTTGGTGAGTTCGCAGGCACGTATGAAGGACAGGTACGATACTAAGGCGAAACAAAAGGGAGTTTCAGGTAGGTCAAGAGGTGTTGGTCCTGTTGCCTTTGTCAGGTCATCCTCTGGCTGCCAAGTACGCTGGGCCTTATCGGGTGGTGTCAAAGATCTCCGATCTAGATTACCTCGTTGCCACTCCAGACCGGAAGAAGCGTAACCAACTATGCCACATTAATTTGTTGAAGGAGTATGTGAGGCGCCCACCTGGGTTACTAGCTGGCTTTGATTAGAAGAAAATTAGGCTACATCTACAGTATAGTAGCCGCCACAAACAACATTAAAATAAAATATGAAAAATAAAATAAAACCTCTTTCTTTTTAATAATTAATTTTAAGATAATATTGTAGCTGAGTACTGAGTGCAGATGATTTTCCCTCAGTAGGCTGTGCTTCTTAAAGCTCGCTCTGGGAGCACAATGTTATGAATTAATGTATTATATTTGGGAAGGGTGATAAGATTTGTTTATATAAAAATGTTGTTGTATTTTTTTTTTGAGGAGACTGAGCTTGCATTCCATGAGTAGCAGAGTGGTTAGGAGTGGAAGATTCTAGCGACATTCTGCCTGTTCAGATATGGGCTAATGGTTGAGTGTCCCATATCTTGGGGGGGGGGGGGGGTGGGGGGGGTGACGCCTCCCGGCGTTAGCAGAATGGTTGCGTGGGGCATTGCAGCTCGCTTATCTAGTCCAATGTTGAAGAGCCCTGTGTCTTTGAGAACCTGGATCGTAACAACTCAGGCCCAATACCCACTTTTATTCTATATACTCAGGCCCAATACCCACTTTTATTCTATATACTCCGACCCAATACCCACTTTCATTCTATATACTCAGGCCCAATACCCACTTTTATTCTATATACTCAGGCCCAATCCCCACTTTTATTCTATATACTCAGGACCAATCCACACTTTTATTCTATATACTCAGGCCCAATCCCCACTTTTATTCTATATACTCAGGACCAATCCCCACTTTTATTCTATATACTCAGGACCAATCCCCACTTTTATTCTATATACTCAGGACCAATCCCCACTTTTATTCTATATACTCAGGACCAATCCCCACTTTTATTCTATATACTCAGGCCCAATACCCACTTTTATTCTATATACTCAGGCGCAATACCCACTTTTATTCTACCGGTATAAACTCAGGCCCAATACCCACTTTTATTCTATATACTCAGGCCCAATACCCACTTTTATTCTATATGCTCAGGCCCAATACCCACTTTTATATACTCAGGCCCAATAACCACTTTTATTCTATATACTCAGGACCAATCCCCACTTTTATTCTATATACTCAGGCCCAATCCCCACTTTTATTCTATATACTCAGGCCCAATCCCCACTTTTATTCTATATACTCAGGCCCAATCCCCACTTTTATTCTATATACTCAGGACCAATCCCCACTTTTATTCTATATACTCAGGCCCAATCCCCACTTTTATTCTATATACTCAGGCCCAATCCCCACTTTTATTCTATATACTCAGGCCCAATCCACACTTTTATTCTATATACTCAGGCTCTATCTCCACTTTTATTCTATATACTCAGGCCCAATACCCACTTTTATTCTATATACTCATGCCCAATACCCACTTTTATTCTACCGGTATATACTCAGGCCCAATACCCACTTTTATTCTATATACTCAGGCCCAATACCCACTTTTATTCTATATACTCAGGCCCAATACCCACTTTTATTCTATATACTCAGGCCCAATACCCACTTTTATTCTATATACTCAGGCCCAATACCCACTTTTATTCTACCGGTATATACTCAGGCCCAATACCCACTTTTATTCTATATACTCAGGCCCAATACCCACTTTTATATACTCAGGCCCAATACCCACTTTTATTCTATATACTCAGGCCCAATACCCACTTTTATTCTATATATTCAGGCCCAATACCCACTTTTATTCTATATACTCAGGCCCAATACCCACTTTTATTCTATATACTCACGCCCAATACCCACTTTTATTCTATATACTCAGGCCCAATACCCACTTTTATTCTATATACTCAGGCCCAATACCCACTTTTATTCTATATACTCAGGCCCAATACCCACTTTTATTCTATGTACTCAGGCCCAATACCAACTTTTATTCTATATACTCAGGCCCAATACCCACTTTTATATACTCAGGCCCAATACCCACTTGTATTCTATATACTCAGGCCCAATACCCACTTTTATTCTATATACTCAGGCCCAATACCCACTTTTATTCTATATACTCAGGCCCAATACCCACTTTTATTCTATATACTCAGGCCCAATACCCACTTTTATTCTATATACTCAGGCCCAATACCCACTTTTATTCTATATACTCAGGCCCAATACCCACTTTTATTCTACCGGTATATACTCAGGCCCAATACCCACTTTTATTCTATATACTCAGGCCCAATACCCACTTTTATTCTATATACTCAGGCTCAATACCCACTTTTATTCTATATACTCAGGCCCAATACCCACTTTTATTCTATATACTCATGCCCAATACCCACTTTTATTCTACCGGTATATACTCAGGCCCAATACCCACTTTTATTCTATATACTCAGGCCCAATACCCACTTTTATTCTATATACTCAGGCCCAATACCCACTTTTATTCTATATACTCAGGCCCAATACCCACTTTTATTCTATATACTCAGGCCCAATACCCACTTTTATTCTACCGGTATATACTCAGGCCCAATACCCACTTTTATTCTATATACTCAGGCCCAATACCCACTTTTATATACTCAGGCCCAATACCCACTTTTATTCTATATACTCAGGCCCAATACCCACTTTTATTCTATATATTCAGGCCCAATACCCACTTTTATTCTATATACTCAGGCCCAATACCCACTTTTATTCTATATACTCACGCCCAATACCCACTTTTATTCTATATACTCAGGCCCAATACCCACTTTTATTCTATATACTCAGGCCCAATACCCACTTTTATTCTATATACTCAGGCCCAATACCCACTTTTATTCTATGTACTCAGGCCCAATACCAACTTTTATTCTATATACTCAGGCCCAATACCCACTTTTATTCTACCGGTATATACTCAGGCCCAATACCCACTTGTATTCTATATACTCAGGCCCAATACCCACATTTATTCTATATACTCAGGTCCAATACCCACTTTTATTCTTGTGACGCCTCCCGGCGTTAGCAGAATGGTTGCGTGGGGCATTGCAGCTCGCTAGCGCTCGCCAGGATGGGGGGATAGGCTACAGTTGTCCTAGAATGATCTGCTTTATTTTATTAGTGTCGTGTTGCCACAGACAGTCTAGAAATGGTCTTTGTTTTGGTCTGTGACCGCGCCTTATATTTTATATTCGCTATAATATAAACGAAGTGGCTACGGGACACCACCAGTGGTGTCACGCAGCCCAGCCAGTGAGGCTGGGCTACGGGACACCACTGGTGGTGTCCCGTAGCCCAGCCTCACTGGCTGGGCTGCGTGACACCACCAGTGGTGTCTCGCAGCCCAGCCACACTTGGTAGGCTACGGGACACCACCGCAAGTGTTTTCGTATTTATCTCCATATAATTCTGCCAATTAGACTGTTGAATCGAAATTCTTTGGATTATTATTTATATTATCATTAAAAACGTTGGACTTTATTAAATTATAATCCTACATGTTGTATATACAGACCTATTCCACACTCAACTCCCTACGCCACACACACTCACACATACCTATTTATACATCTAACTAGGCTTATATATAGGCGTTATATATGTGTGTATATTCTTCGTCTTACATATCCATCTTATAAGAACATAAGGGAGTCTGCAGACAGTCGATTGGCCAAAACAAGGCAGATCCCTCTCACACCCAACCCATCTCGTTTATACGTTTATCTAATTTTATTTTGAAACTCTCTGTCGTTCTTGATCCCACAATGGCGCTAGGTAGCCTATTCCACATGTCTATTATCTACATATCTGTTACCATTATGGTATAATGATCAAACAGAAGTAGTCATTCATACTTGCATAACGTGCTATAAGACAGCTTGACGACGTTCACAAGCACAAGTGCGTCAATGTGTGGATAGTTACATGTGTTTGTGTAAATGAATATGTTTGTGAGTGTAATATAAAGTAATGCAAATACAGTATATGTGCGTAAATAAATGTTTGTTTACGAATGTTATATGGATGTTCAAATGCATGTCTACATGAGTATGTATGTGCGTGTTAATGGCATGTACGTTTGGGTCATAATTTGGAAGGAACACAATTATATATTTGTGAAAGAAATTGCAAAGTACACTGTAAAGTGATCAGCTCAGTAGCAGTAGGCTTTCAAGAAAAAAATGAATAGCTTAATGAATTAATTGGGTGTGAGCTGGATCTGCCTTGCGTATGCCAGTTGGGGGGGGGGGGGGGGGCCGCAGTGCAAGCTTGTACGCACGAGTAGGAATGTGCATGTACGAGCATAAAGCCTGTACGTTTGTGAGTGGAAATATGTGTTTGTATAATTGATGTACAAAATTAATAATGAATGTACAATATGTTTGTGTGTGTGTGAGTGTGTGTGTGTATGTGTTTGTGTGTGTGTGTGATAGAGAGAGAATGAGAGTCATTCACATGACTTGTCTTTGTGAATGTGTGTTTGTGTTTGTGATTAGGAATGCGAATATGTATTTGTGCGTGTGGTTCTGAAAGAACATTAGAGTGTGGATTGTGGGAGGGAATATCAATGTGTGTGCGTGTGTATTCTGATTGGAAATGTGAAGGCGAGTGTTTATTGTGAATGTATGTTCGAATATATGTGCGTTGTCGAGTGGTAATCTAAAAGTGTGTGTTTTTTTTTGTTTTGTTTTTCTATGTTATTGAGGGAGGCAAAAGGCATAACTGCCTATAGCGAGTGCCTCCCCCATAGTTGAAAGAGTGACAGGGCCAAAATCAAGGGACGTTCGAGCCAAAATGCCTGGACACACGGAGTTTGAAGCAATTTAAGTCATAGGAAGAGGGAAAGACTGATTCTGGGAGAGAGTTCCAGAGCTCAGATGTTGAGTAGAAGAAAGTTTGAGAGTAACGTTTCACTCTTGGGTTGGAGAGTTGCACAGAGTAGGGGTGGGATTGAGTTGCAAGACGGGTACCACGTGCCCTACGTAAAGGAGGTGGTATGCACTGGGATAGCTCTGAGGAACACTGATTATTATAGTAGCGATAGAATAGCGAGAGAGATGCAACATTGCGGCGGAGAGAGAGAGATTGCAGAGAGTTGGTGAGTGGACGGGAGTTAATGATACGAAAGGCCTTCCTTTCAACTTTGTCTAGGAGAGCGGTGTGAGAGGAACCTCCCCACACATGTGAACAATACTCAATACAAGGGCGCACTATGCCCCTGTACAGAGCAAGAAGCTGTGCAGGGGAAAAGAACCCCCTAAGGCGGTTGAGCACACCCAGCTTCTGGGAGGCTGCCTTAGCAAGACTGGTAATATGGTCCTTCCAAATGAGAGCAGAAGAAAAAGAGACACCAAGAATATTGAGAGAAGATGAAGGGTTGATTTTTGTATTGTTGAAGAATAAGGGATAGTCCGCTGGGAGATCCTGACGGGTAGATAGATGGAGAAATTGGGTTTTGGAAGCATTAAAGTTAACAAGGTTTTCTCTGCCCCAATTGGAAATAGTATTTAGATCAGAATTTAAGAGTTCTATGGCTTCATTACGTTTGTCGTTGAGGGCAAAAGTGTGTGTAGATTATAGGTTTGACTCCTGTAAGGAGATAAAGAAAACCTAATATTTAGTAGTGGCCCCGTAATCATTGACGAACATGCCTATTACATAAGGCATCCTCTTCAAACACTAATCCGCCGTAGTTTGAATCTACCGCACAGAGCATTTAAAAACTGAGGAGCCTTCATCATGAGCGCACGCGACCTCACTCATGGCTTCAGTCATTATGAATTGGGTTCTCACTACGAAAAAACTTCGTAAAAAATAAAAAGAAAAAGAAAATAAGAATAACTATCCAATAAGCTTTCCATCATATCGTGGATGTACTTGTGTGGATTTCTGACCAGACGCTGAATCAGGCGTCATTCCTCCTTCACTGACATATCAAGTAAACCAAAATCCTTAATACATCAACGAATGGGAAGGGGACGGTCGGGAGGGCCCCAGTCGTCAATGATTACGGGGCCACTACTAAATATTAGGTTTTCTTTATCTCCTTACAGGAGTCAAACCTATAATTTATTAGTGGCCCCTCCATCATTGACGAACATGCCTGATATCTAAGACTGGAGGGGGACATTCGTAATCATATCATAACTCTAGAAAAGCAGATAATAAAAACAACCACATAGTATTCTTACTTTTGAAAAATGTATTTAATACGGCGTAGGCCGGAAATATACAAGAAAAAGGGGTTCAGGCAGGTGCGTGCTTCGAAGAAGCCTGCCTGACAAAAATAGGTAACCCTGAAGATTCTGAACACAGATCTGTAGTTACAAAAGGCACCCCACTCAACGAGTGGTGACAAATAATAAGTTATAAGTTTATATGTGCACATCATAAACCCCAAAATACATGTGGAGATCAATTGCTAATGAACTCCATTGAACTAATGTTACATTGCTTTCGCAGCTAAAACTACTATAACAACACCGTTGTTTTGTACTAAACTTTGTACTAGCACAAATTCTCTCAGAGAAATTTTCATATCACATTTCAACCTTAAATTGTATCACAGCTCTCATACTCCGGCGGGGTCTAGGGTGTCCTATGTCAACTGACTGCACCCCCCCCCCCCCCCCCCCCCCCTTCCTTGAAAATAAACATAAGTGACTGCAGGGCCACCTAGACCCTCTGCCTTAAAGCTATACATGGTAAGGAAGGTTTGTCTAGAGCAACTGACAAGTATCTAGAGAGAAACGTATGATTAGACGCCCACAACTGTGTGGACGCAATATCTTCAACTGAAAAGTTTTTCAGGAAACGTAAAGAGGCCGCCCACTTGCGTAAATCGTGGGCCCTACCCACAACGCCGGGATTACTCTCTTTAATGACTTCTACTAGAAGAGAGGCTAATCGCCGTTTAAGTAAGCGTTTACCCGTACTCGCTACCCATAAAGCACCTTGGGGGTTATGAGGAGCTATTCTTAAATATTTGGTTAGAGCTTGCACTGGACATAAATTATGATGCACCTTTCCCCTTTTTAACGCCGGCACCGTGAATTCAGAAAACACGTGTGCACTATGCTCATTCTTGGCTACAAACGCCGGGGAGGGTGCAATGGAAATTGAATCATTAAGTCTACCAAACCTAAGACAATTAGGTGTGTTGCTCATCGCCGCCAGCTCAGACACTCTGTTTCCGGTGGCCAAAGCCAAAAGGAAAACTGCCTTCTTTAAGATTAAAGCAAAGTCTGCAGTATTTTGATACCGACGAGAATGAAGTAAAGACAAAGCTTTGTCCAGAGACCAAGTAGGCATGAGCTGACGGGGAGGTGGGCGGAGTTTAAAACACGCTCTCATAAATCCTGTTTCCTCCGCCACCGGTATGGATAGACCTGTAAGGTCGAAAAAGGGCACTCTAATCGCAGTTAAGTGATTCTTCAAAGTAACCACAGATAAACGTTTCTGCTCAAACAGATAGTTCAAGTAATTAAAAACCAATGCCACTGAGGGTACAGTTTGTTCCGTTCTAACAATCCAAGAAGTAAAAGCTTTCCAATGAGATTGATATTGTCGCTTAGTAGACTGAGTATATTGATTGAGCAATTTATTGGTCACATCCCTACCGTATGGTGCTAGCCACTTGGCCTCCTGAATGTCCATAATGCAAAAGTCAGCGAGGTCTCTAGGTTGCCAATCGTGTCTAAGTGGAAGTACCCGACCGGGAGCGATACCGGGTCCGGGCACCACATTATTAACTGCTGGCACCACACCTGCGCTGGCCACAGGGGCGCGATTAGCGAGACTAAGCCTCGATAAACTCGTAGTTTGTTCACTACGTGGCACATTAGTGACGCATCTGGCGGCGGAAACAGATAGATGGAGCTCCATCTGTTCCAGTCTGTCACTAGGGCGTCTGGCCCCCCTGCCGGCGTTATCGTCCGGCGGGTGAGGTATAGAGGGAGCTTGTGAGTCTCCTCGGACGCAAAAAGATCCACTTGTGGATGGGAGAGCTCCGCAATCATTAGGTCGAAAATGGGTTGCTTGAGCTCCCATTCTACTGTCGTGCTCTGTCTCCGGGACAGAGCGTCTGCCCAGACGTTCGCTACGCCTGGGAGATAAGATGCGTGAAGATAAATATCTAGACTGGTGGCTAGAACAAAAATCTCTTCCGACACGAGTAGCAACTTCCTTGACCTCGTTGACCCTTGTTTCTGAATACAGTGAACTGCATTCAGATTGTCCATTCTGAAGGCCACTGACTTGCCCCGTAACGCCGGGCCGTGAGCCTGAAGGAAATACAATGGGACTAGTAACTCTTTGACATTTATGTGAGAGATTTCTAAGTGGGACCAAAGTCCCTGACCCTGGTGCCCCTGATTTGACTGAAATCCCCACCCTATGGTGCCTGACGCATCCGTGTCTACCCATACCGTTGGAGGAGGAGAGGTCCATGACATGATTGAGTGCAATGTTTCCCTCTTCGCCCAGACCGCTAGTAAGGTGTGGATTAATTTTGGTATGGGCCATAATTTTCCCGCCGGTAAGAGTGGGAAATATTTGTTGCCCTCCAATATTAATCGTTTTACTTTCAACCGGCCCAACTTGACAGTTAGCTGAATCCAGTTGAGAGAGCCGACCAGAGACTCCCAGACTCTTCGTGTCGTAGTCAGACTGTGAAGAAACCTGAACAGTTTCCTGCGAAACCTGTTGCGATTGTCCACACTCTGACTCAGAGTGAGAGCGGCGGTGTCCCAGACCAGCCCTATCCACTGAATTACTCTTGAGGGAACAAGGTTTGACTTTACCAGATTTACCTTGAAGCCTAGAGTTTTGACATGTTTTAAAATGATATTGACATGTTTTATGCATAATTGTTGTGTCTCTGCCACCACCAGCCAGTCGTCTAGATACCACAACACTCTGATTCCCTGTTTTAACAATGGCATCAGGGCTTGCCGGACTAGTTTCGTGAATAATCGAGGTGCTAGGTTCAAACCGAACGGCATCCTCTGAAAAACAAAATTTTGGTGCCTGATCCTCAAGGCCAGAAACCTTTGAAATCTTTTGTTGACCGACACGTGCCAATAGGCGTCTGTCAGGTCTAGGGAACACATCCAGCCACCCGGCGGAAGTGTTAGCCTGATTTGATGAACTGTTAACATTCTGAAAGACTCGTAAATGTGAAGATTCAGATACGACAGGTCTACGACCGGCCTCATCTGAACACTGTCCCGTTTGGGAACCAAAAACAGTTTTGACGTGAATACAGGGTAATCTGGGGGTACCGGGATGATGACATTCTTGGCAATCATCTCCTGGACCAGCAACTCCACCTCTAATGAAACACAATTTGCCGTTGTCGGCTGACGTAAGCGAGGTCGCCGGAGCCACTGCCAAGTGATGCCTTTGCGTGCCACCATCCGTGCCCAGGTTTTTAACGGCCATGCTTGGTGACACGTTCGGAACGACCCAGTTAGCAGACAAGGGTTCGCCGGCTGTACTTCCCTCGGTTCCTCCGGCTCTAAAGTAGGCACTGGGAGTGAGAAAGACTTTAGTTTTTTGATGGTGGGTTTGGTGGTGTTGGACGCTTCGCCGGCTGGCTGGTGTGGGCCGAAGACTGGCCCTGCCCCGGCTTATACTGGCCGCGTCCCCTCTGTCCTGAAAACCCTCTCTGTCTATGCCTGAACTGACCCAGGGGGGATTGGGAGGACTTAGGCGGAAGAAACGGCTTAGAACCCCTTGGCTGAGCTTTAGTAGGAGGCTTAGGTTTGGGGAAGTTAAATGCGGGTTTCTTAGCCTGTGCGGGACTGTGCTTCACGGCCTGTGCCATGTTAAACACTGTTCGCCATATATCAGGGGACATTAAAGAAGGTGTAAGTACTGGGGACATTACCACCTGGTTAGCAATGCGATCAGGCAGCTTGCGAACTAATGACATCCTAAGATCCTGTCGTGCTCGCACCACCTCAAGTAAGGCTGTGCGTATGTCACCTAAGGATTGAATTGACGACTGAAGAATCAGACGCCGGGATAATTCAACTGATCTTCGAGCATCCGCGTCTGCGATTGCCTGAGTAGACCTGAGTAAAGACTTAGCCACCTGTTGAGAAACTATGTACTGTGAAAACAGGCGGAAAGCTTTTCCCCTTAGCCTAAATTCTCTGTCTAGGTGAGAAGGGGTAGGGGTAATGAATGGTTCCTTTAGTTCACAAAGATTAATCTTAGGGGCAGCAAAAAAGGAAAATAAAGCTGACGGAACTCCGCCGGCAGAACCTACCGGCATTGAGAACCATGAATGTGTATCCTGAGGGATCTGGTGGGAAGATTTAGAAGTGAAAGTGGTTGCAAAGTTTTGAGCCTCTACCTCCCAATCCACCCAAGGTCCTGGTCCTAACTGTCCCACCTTCAACACTGGATTAGCTGTCTCGTCTGTGACGGTCTGTAAATCTAGTTCAGGAGTAATAGCCAACAGAGCCTTAATATCATTAAACCCATCCAGCTTAGACCAGTCTGAAAAAAGTTTTGAAGCTGAGGCAGGGGGTAAAGCAGGCTTAGATGCATAAACAAAATAATCCTGATGATAATAACTAGGTATAGCCTTGATATTTACGTCCAAAACATTACCCAAGGCATCCAATGCCCTTAATTTCTTAGACTTATTTCCCTGGATAAACCACTCACGTGGTACCGGGAGTTCCCCTGACAAGGTAGGCTGGGCAAGCTCTGGCTTAGAGGGGTTCAAAGGGACCCATGACTCGTCTGGCCCATAAAGCAGGGGCATAGCTACCTTTCTAAGAGGCGCTTTGTCTAGAGGGGGTGGATTAACATCCGTAATGACCCTGACATTTGACGTAGTGAATGCCGCCGTAGCTGGCTTAGAGCTCCCTGCCGGTGACAGAGTAGGAGGGTTAGGAATCTTAGATAAATCGATTGACGTTATCAGAGGCCGTACCGCAGAACCTGTCAAGGGAGCCCCCAAGTCCATTGTGGGGTTTTCTCGTTGTTGATTAAAGAATTTTGATAGAGCATGAGTAAGTAACCCATCAATTTCTTGTGCTGTAACAAACTGGTTAGGTGCAGAACTTTCAGGTGAATTAGTATTATCATGGGCGGCGTCCAGGCCTGAGCCTGACCCTTGTCCTTCCCTATCTGAAATTAATGACACTTCATCTTGTTCCTCCCGATCCTCCTGAGAAGACCCCGCCGAGGCAGGGGCACCTTGTTTCCAAGATAAATCAGGGATAGAGGATGGGGTCGCCGCGTCCCTGTGGACATCGGCTACTGTGTGACTCGTATGAGTCGGACGTGGATGGTCAGACCCTGGCTGAGCAAACCGCCAAACACCGAGGCTCTGGCCTACGCTCTCTTGAGAGTCTGAAACATTCTCAATTATTGAATATCCTGAACTCTCCATTTCTAGGGTTAAAATATCAATAGGTAAATCTTGTTTAGGGACAGGCGCTTCACTATACTCTGAGGCTGTAACAGAAACATTGTCAGGTGTAGAGGTACGATGAGATGCACTAGACTTAGTAGAATGTCGAGAGGACTTCTTATGGGAATCCTTTTTGGAGGATTTGTGGCTACGGTGTGACCGCGAACTGGACCTAGGTTTGGAAGAATCACCACCATGGCCCCTGGGGGAAGCTTCAGTCTTGCACTTCTTACTAGCCGGGGAAGAGGCCCGACTTGAAGACCGTTGTCTGAGGGGTGACCTTGACCTCGATCTCGCCTGCGACGAGGAGGTGGCTGCCGGGGGAGTAGGCTCTCTCGGGCGTTTAAACGTCTCCACAGACGATACAGAATCCTGGCTAGTCTCTGTCGGCTTAAAACCCCTTACTCTAGAGGTACGTTTAGGGGGAGGGTGCTCTGACAGCAACTTATCCCAAAGTGGGACGTTGTCACATTGAAGTGACTTATGTGCGACAATGGTAGTGTAGGCCGACATTTGTTGTCTGACCTCTCTCAACGCTACCGCCGCGGTCTTGTCATTGTCACACAGGACTTTATTGGTTAATTGGGAGCAAAAAGAACAATTACGTGTAACCCAGAGACCCCTTGAACGGTCTAGACATCTAACACACCTTATGCAAAGGGTATGTGCAAAAATTGGGATACCCGCGCAAGTAGGGGTAATGCACAGGGCAAAAACTGGGTCACATTAGCCATGACAGAGACTGGTGTGAGGAACTACCGCCGGGTCTGTATTGGTCCGCCGGAGCTCAGCTCTGGAAAAATAAAGAAAAATTTCCAGGAATTAATGCTCATAAGGTTAACCCAAGTGTTCGCATACAAGTGTTAATAACCCGCCGGGTAACGGGATGCAAAGACACAGCTAACACATCTCGCCACGCGGCTGGGTATAAAGAGGCTAAACAAGTCTTCTTAGCTAAGAACATGAAGAATACCCTCTGATATAATGGTCCAGTATGGCACTAATAGTCTGTAGGAGGTGGTGACTGTCTCAAGATTCAATTTTGTAACAAAGCCCCCCCTCATAAAGACGCCGGCCCTTGAAATATTTTAGTAGAATAGCCCAGGGCAGGAATATACGAGATCTGATTTTTTAACGAATTGTCCCAAACGATCGTCGTAAAAATAGAAGGCGGCGATACTGAAAGTATCACCCAATTAAGGTTAATCGAAATTGAATTTGTTTATAAATTCCTTAGTTCCTTTACTTAGGGGCACCCGCCGGGTGTGGAAATCGATTTGGTTAAACCTCACTGATCCTTCAAATGCCGTAAGAGTAAAGGCAGCGATACACAGAGTATCACTCACATGGATTGGTTAACTATAAGAGACCTAAGTCTTTTTATCCCACCCTGCTCAGGTGCACCCGCCGGGTGAGAAGTCTAAAAGTTAACCCCACAAGTTCCTGACCCCACTACTTTGTAAAAGATCGCCGGGGAGGAACGCCTAAACAACAGCTAGGTTTTCCCCGTGGTTGTCGTAAACCAGGTAGAAAAACCTATAAAAAACGAGTGTTCTCACGAACGTCGTTTCTTTATATATAACTAAATATATATGTAAGGATGGGTACAGCCATCCCGCCGGGAATTATAAAGGAGGCCTGAAACCAGGCACCCACAGATACGCAGTCCTGGAGAGCCACAGACACCTCCCCTCGCCGGGGAACCAGCCAGTGTTAAAAACCACGTGTGGCCTAACACTGCTCATCGGTCAGGATTTTTCACGGTGAAACCGAGAAAAACCCGCCGGAAGGCAAACCCCACCCTGAACAGACACCATCTGAACAAAACGACACGAGGAGAGACACGCACGACTAACCAAGGTCACAACATAATCCGTGGAATTAGCCAATACACAACTAAACCAGGAAACAAATATAGTCCGAGGAATTAGCCAATACACAACTAAAACCCGGATACACATGACACAGTAGGGCATATTTATAAAATAAATAATAACACTAGACATGTGGCAAAGCTACGAGCGGCTGGCTAGGCCTAGGTAGACGGCATGAAAATAGTTGAAATATAAACACACACTGGAATATCACAACAGGAACCACCGCCAACACACCACCGAAGCGATAACTTCCCACCCCGGGAAGCCTGACACGGACCCAGAAAAAACTTCACTAAGTGAAGAAAAATACGCTGGGAACGTCAGCAAACACACAGCTTACCTCATCAGAAGGATAAAAGGCAGCAATTATTAACGCGTAATGAAAGCCGCCTGCATCACCAACTAAACCAAACTGTGAAAAGTTCACGTGTCCACAACAGGACCACGAAGGTACATCCGAAATAGATGCCCCATACATACGACCCAAAATACATTGCACTGCGGGCAACCAGCCCAGGACACTCCTGCTACGCCTATCCTAACCTTACTCGATACATCCCAGAGTAAACAAATGAGAAAAAACTCACTAGGGACGCCACGAATGCGGAACCAGCGGAGCCTGAAAGGTACGTCCGGGCAGGCTGAGCGCAGAGCAAAGAAGGAGGAATGACGCCTGATTCAGCGTCTGGTCAGAAATCCACACAAGTACATCCACGATATGATGGAAAGCTTATTGGATAGTTATTCTTATTTTCTTTTTGTTTTTATTTTTTACGAAGTTTTTTCGTAGTGAGAACCCAATTCATAATGACTGAAGCCATGAGTGAGGTCGCGTGCGCTCATGATGAAGGCTCCTCAGTTTTTAAATGCTCTGCGCGGTAGATTCAAACTACGGCGGATTAGTGTTTGAAGAGGATGCCTTATGTAATAGGCATGTTCGTCAATGATGGAGGGGCCACTAATAAATATATCACCGAACTTGTTCGTCAAGGTGAATACACGCAATGCGAGTTAATGACATTGTGGGTAGGAATACGAATATGTGTTCCTGAATGATTTTGTGCGTGAAAATGTGCATGAGTTTGTGTGTGTTTATATAGTGAATCAACATAGAAGATAATAGGTAAAATTTCTCAATTTTTTTTTTTTTTTTTTCTATGTGATTGAGGGAGGCAAAAGGCATAACTGCCTATAGCGAGTGCCTCCCCCATAGTTGAAAGAGTGACAGGGCCAAAATCAAGGGACGTTTGAGCCAAAATGCCTGGACACACGGAGTTTGAAGCAATTTAAGTCATAGGAAAAGGGAAAGACTGATTCTGGGAGAGAGTTCCAGAGCTCAGCTGTTGAGTAGAAGAAAGTTTGAGAGTAACGTTTCACTCTTGGGTTGGAGAGTTGCACAGAGTAGGGGTGGGATTGAGTTGCAAGACGGGTACCACGTGCCCTACGTAAAGGAGGTGGTATGCACTGGGATAGCTCTGAGGAACACTGATTATTATAGTAGCGATAGAATAGTGAGAGAGATGCAACATTGCGGCGGAGAGAGAGAGATTGCAGAGAGTTGGTGAGTGGACGGAAGTTAATGATACGAAAGGCCTTCCTTTCAACTTTGTCTAGGAGAGCGGTGTGAGAGGAACCTCCCCACACATGTGAACAATACTCAATACAAGGGCGCACTATGCCCCTGTACAGAGCAAGAAGCTGTGCAGGGGAAAAGAACCCCCTAAGGCGGTTGAGCACACCCAGCTTCTGGGAGGCTGCCTTAGCAAGACTGGTAATATGGTCCTTCCAAATGAGAGCAGAAGAAAAAGAGACACCAAGAATATTGAGAGAAGATGAAGGGTTGATTTTTGTATTGCTGAAGAATAAGGGATAGTCCGCTGGGAGATCCTGACGGGTAGATAGATGGAGAAATTGGGTTTTGGAAGCATTAAAGTTAACAAGGTTTTCTCTGCCCCAATTGGAAATAGTATTTAGATCAGAATTTAAGAGTTCTATGGCTTCATTACGTTTGTCGTTGAGGGATTGCTTGCTGGGGCGTTCTGAAAAACTATTGGAGTAGTGTAAGGTTGAGTCGTCTGCGTATGAATGGATGGGAATTAAGGTACAGTTAAGGAGATCATTTATAAAAATTAGAAAGAGAGAATAGGAGATAGGACAGAGCCCTGAGGAACACCGGAGTTTATAGGGTGAGGAAGTGAACAATGGCCGTCCACAACCGCGGCTATGGAACGGCCAGAAAGGAAATTAGAGACAAAGGCACAGATGGAGGGATAGAAACCGAAGGAGGGTAGTTTAGAAATTAAAGATTTATGCCAGACTCTATCGAAGGCTTTCGATATGTCTAGTGCAATAGAAAAAGTCTCACCGAAGTCCCGAAAGGAGGATGACCAAGAGTTAGTAAGATATGAAAGAAGATCACCAGTAGAGCGACCCTTAAGGAAGCCATACTGGCGATCTGAGAGCAGATTATGAGAAGAGAAATGCTTAAGAAATTTGGAAGCAAGAATAGTTTCAAAAACTTTAGAAAGACAAGAGATAAGAGCAATTGGACGATAGTTGGAGGGTTGAGAGCGGTCACCCTTCTTTGGGACAGGTTGAATGTGAGCAAACTTCCAGCATGAAGGGAAGACGTTAGGAGGATAGACAGAGACGAAAGAGTTTGCCTAGGCAGGGAGTCAGCACGGAAGCACAGTTTTTGAGAACAACAGGAGGAACACCGTCCGGACCGTACGCCTTATTAGTGTTAAGCCCAGAGAGGGTAGAAAGTACATCTTTAGAAGAGATTAGGATTATAGGCATAAGTAAGAAAGAGGAGGGCGGAGAGGGAGGAATAGCACCGGAATCATCCAAGGTGGAGTTTCTAGCAAAAGTTTGAGCGAAGAGTTTAGCTTTGTCAGAGGAAGAAGTGATGGTTGTGCCATCAGAGTGGGAAAGGGGAGGGAAAGACGAGGAAGAGAAATTGTTGGAGAGGTTTTTGGCTAGATGCCAGAAAGCTTGGGAAGAGCTAGAGTTGGATAGTTCAGTGCATTTATTATTGATGAAAGAGTGTTTGGCAAGTCGAAGAACAGATTTGGCTTGATTCCGGGCAGAAACATATGAAGAATGAGAGTCTTGAGTTTTAAGGCGTCGGTACCGTTTGAATGCTTCCTCCTTATTGCGGACAGCAGTAGAACAGGCGTGAGTAAACCAAGATTTTTTAGCATTAGTCTGAGAGAAAGAGAATGGAATGTATGCTTCCATGCCCGATAGGATTACCTCGGTAATGCGTTCAGCACTCTCCGAGAGTCCTCGGCCATGGAAGCAGAAATCATTCCATGGGAAATCAAAGAAGTACTGCCGAAGAGCCTCCCAGTCTGCAGCGCCAAAGTGCCACAAGCGCCGCCGGCTAGGAGGATCGGGTGGCTGTACTGGAGAGATAGGACAGGTGACAGAGATAAGTTTATGGTCGGAGGAGCCCAAAGGAGAGAAAAGATCGACAGTATAAGAAGAAGGGTTAGAAGTTAGAAACAGGTCAAGAATGTTGGGCCGATCTCCGATGCGATCCGGGATACGGGTGGGTTGCTGAACTAACTGCTCTAGGTCATTTAGGATAGAAAAGACGTAGGCTTGTTCACCAGGTGGATCAGTAGTGTGAGAGGAGAGCCAATGGCGGTGGTGAACGTTGAAATCTCCTAAGATGGAGATTTCTGAGAAAGGAGAAATGGATAGAATATGTTCCACTGTAGAGTTTAGATAGTCAAAGAATTTGTGAAAGTTGGTAGAGTTAGGGGAGAGATAGACAGCACAGAAATATTTAGTAAGAGAATGACAGCAAAGTTTGAGCCATAAAGTTGAGAATTCAGAGGAGTCGAAATCGGGAACACGAGAGCAAGTGAGTTTGTTGTGCACATATGCACAACATCCGCCTTTGGCTTTGAAACTAGGATAGAGAAAGTAGGAGGATACAGAGAAGGGGTTGCTGGATGTTGCTACAGACACCTGAGTTTCGATGAGGAAGAGAAGATCAGGTTTATAGGAGGAGAGATGGTGCTCAACAGAGTGAAAGTTAGAGGAGAGTCCGCGAATGTTGCAGAAATTAATAGAAAGAGTAACAGGCCGAGGTCCAGGTAATTGTGTGGGGTCGTCAGGGGATGGTCGGTCGGGTGAGGGGGCATTTATGGTCCCCCCCCTGGGGACTCCGAGGCTGGGCTACAATTCATAATTTTTTTTTTTTTTTTAATTTTGGTGTGGAAGAATGAAGTGTGGTGTGCATGTTTAGTGTAGTGAAGTGGATAGGAGGAGGAGGTGTTTGTGAGAGCTAGCTGGATTATTCTCAGTGTAAATGAGGCACAAAGAAAATCAGTAAGAGAGGCCAAGCAAGTGAAACAGGAGTTCCAGCGACTCTTTATCACATGCCTATAACCTCACCTGGGTCTAGCCCTGATCGATTGATGATGCATAATTGTTGTCTGGTGATTATTGGCATCCAAATGTGATGTTTGGTTAATTTAGGATAGGGATGGTAATTGGTAAATCTATAGCATTATAAAACAATTATATTGCTACCATGTGAGTGCGGCCGAAGAAGGTTGCCAACAAAAAACCCGCTGACCAACCTTTCAAGCTAATCCAGGTAATCCAGAAAATTAACACCTACTTGTAAATTGTACCTCTCTCTCTCTCTCTCTCTCTCTCTCTCTCTCTCTCTCTCTCTCTCTCTCTTATACACCAACGTGCTCGGTTATGTATTGGTTGGCATACTTACTTTACAACTAAGAGGAGCTGGGTTCGAATCCCAACCAGGAAAGAGACATTGGGACAAGTGTCCTTACCCCTTGTTCCTCAGTTTTACAAAGTGGAATTAATAGAGACTTGGTATAAGGCTACCGAGTGCTATAGTGGGATCAAGAACGATAGAGAGATTTAAGATAAAATTAGATAGAAATACGGACGAAATGGGTTTGTTTGGGGATCTGCCTGATCTGGGTTAATCGGCTCTCTGCAGACTTATGACGACCTCTGACAGATTTTGGTGAGGTCGGTCCTCATGGCTTTAGTGAGTTGGTCCTATAATTAGGGTTGGGTGTGAATGGGATCTGTGTGTGTGTGGGCCAATCTGCTTTCTGCAGATTCCCATTTTCTTATTTTCTTATGTTCTTATATATATATATATATATATATATATATATATATATATATATATATATATATATATATATATATATATATATATATATAGAAGCAATACTCTCTTGTTGCGGGAATCGGAGTCGGATGATAAAAATCAACACCAGCGCTGGTACAAACATCTTTATTTTGGTAACGTTTCGGTTTAAGCATAAACCATCTTCAGACCTGAACTGAAATTAAATGAAAGCCTATATGAATGGCAGAGTAATTTTCTAATGTAAATATTCTTATTAATAATTAAATTTAACAAATCTAGAATAAAACTTAAAATTAATAGTTATAAAAATAATAACCCAATACATATTAGAACTAGTAAAGTGAAAGAATAAAATGAGAGACGAAGAAATATTATGTGAGCAATAAAAGGAGGGGGGGGGGGGGGCGAAGTTAATAACAAATGCTTTCATATATATATATATATATATATATATATATATATATATATATATATATATATATATATATATAAGAACTAACCTTTACATATTAGAAACAGAGTAGAGGAGTGGAAGAGTCGTGCACACCCAGGCTTTTATATATATATATATATATATATATATATATATATATATATATATATATATATATATATATATATATATATATATATATATATTTATATATATATATATATATATATATATATATATATATTTATAGTATACCTCGCAAATACACGCGAGATAATAAATGTTTAAATACCCCCAGCCGGAATCGAACTTCCGACATACAGAATGAGTGTCCAAACTTTTAACCCACTATACCACGGCATGATATAGTAATCTTAACCTTTTCCTATATATATATTAAGTAGAAAGGAAATCCTACTAGGAGAATTTATTTCAATTCATACACAAGTCGTACGATCCATATTACAGGATACCATACAGGAATATTTACAAGATTACCTACGCAACTCGGGTTATAGAGATTTCATTTAAATCTCGCCCAGCCAAACACGAGAGTCATTAACATCAAGTATATCTCACAAATACACGTGAGCTAATAAATGTTTAAATACTCCCAGCCGGGATCGAACCTCCGACATTCGAACGAGTGTCCAAGTTTTAATCTTGTAAAAATCCCTCTATGGTATCCTGGAATATGGATCGTACGACTTGTGTATGAATTAACTAATATAGTTTGGAGTGTAATATTTATTACATCACAGTCATGATAATGTGTATTTCATGTTCATAACGCACCAATTTACCAAAGCATTTGGTTTCGAATCGCAACATAATGTTTGAAAGATATATTTATATCTATTTAAACCTCAATTGAATGTTAGGATTTTTTCCTTACAACTTTTTTGAATTTATAATAAAACAAATTAACCTTTTGAATTATATATATTTATTTCACATCATAAGAAAAACAAAATCATAATAATTGTGAGAAAAATTGTCATACTGACTAACATAAGAACAAAAAACTGTCCATGAGCAAAGAATTAGCAGAATCAGTAAATTTGCAGATGACACTAAAATAGGAAGAGAGATTAATTCTGCTCATGATATTCAGGCTCTCCAAAAATATGTAAATACAGTACACAAATGAGCAGTAAATTGGCAGATGAAGTTTAACGTACATAAATGCAGTGTTGTCTAATTTGGGAAATCGATAGAAAATACAGCATATAAATTAGATAACATCGATATAAGAAACTCAGATAATTAAACAAAATGGGAGTTATCGTCAACTGTGAATTTGAAATTAAGAAATCAATGCATCAGTGTCCGAAATAAGGCAAATAAAGCTCTCAGATTTATATTTAGAAGTGTGAGTAATAGAACAGCAGCTGTAATCTTATTATTATTTTTGTTATCCAGCGTTAGTAAGGCCTCATATGGATTATGCTGTTCAATGTTGGTGTACCCATTCTGAATGGACAAAGATTCGTTGGAGAGAGTACAATTAAAAATGACAAAAATTATCCATAATATTAGACATTTTCCAAAATAACATAGCATAAGAACATAAGAAAACGGAAGTATGTAGAGAGCCAATTGGCCCATATGCGGCAGATCCCTTTCACAACCAATCCGTTAAAGCATAAATTTCGTTAGACAGACTCAGAGTTAGAGGGGATATCATAGGTACTCAATTGGGTTAGTGGGATTAATAAAGGGGACATGAAAGGTGTACTGAAGCTCAGTGATAGCAAAATAACTCGAACAAATGGTTTCAAATTAGATAAATTTTGTTTCAGAGGAGATATAGACAAACATTGGTTTGGTAGCATATGTTGTACATAAGTGGAATAGGCTATCGAGTGCTATAGTGGGATCAAAAACTATAGAGTTTCAAGATCAAATTAGATAGGCATATGGACGAGATGGGTAGATTGTGAAAGGGATCTGCCGTGTGTGGGCCAATTGGCTCTCTGCAGACTCCCATTACCTTATGTTCTTATGTAAAAAAACAAAAATATACAAAATTCCTCAGTAGTAAAAATTGGAATGACTAATTCGAATATGAAATCCTAGCAACTAATATCAGAATTAACCTGTACATACGTAACTAGGGAGTGTGGAAAAGTAAACCACAAATGTAAAACAAATTGATTGTAGAGAAACAACAGTTTGACATATAGCGTGCTTTATAAACAGCTCATTGAAAGGGAAATTGGTTATATAGGACACATCAGACGGTTAGAGGGGAGTGTGTGGATGGGTGTGCATGTGAGGGGTGGGGGTAATAATCATGGCCATAATAATAACATAATAATATTAATAATAATAATTATAAATAGTAATACATATTAAAAACTGTAGTTTAGTTTTCCATCTCTTTTCATAGCACTAGCATTGTCTTATATATCTTTACAGTTATGACAAAACCAATTTTTGCTACTGGGTTTCCTTCTTAGCCCTTCGCAAGTCATGTGTTTTGGCAACAAACATGAGTCACATGTAACCTTTACCTCCCTTTCATGGATGACTAGCTGGCAAGTTGTGCACGTCAAATTGGAGTTATTTTTCTTGACTGTAAATGTCTGAATCACCACCAGCCAGGCATCACCATCAAAAAACCTTTGAACTTTTTTCTATGTCAACATTTTCATGTAAGCAAGCACAAGATAGGTTGTCAGGAAGAATCTCAACAGAATCTTCACCAATTATTGAGCCATGGCTCACAGCATTGTTTGCAGTTTCTGAGTCTACAAACCACTGCAGCATTTGCAAGTGTTTTTCATGTGCTGTCTTTTTAGGAAAAGCAGTAGGTCTTCTTTTGTGAGATCTCCTTTTATTTTCCAATCCAATGGCTGTCTTCTTTGTACCCCTTGGTCTTCCTTTAACATTAACTTTAGGTGGCAATTTGCATGACTGTAAGTTTAATGGTATACTACTGTTTTCTGCTACCCCTCTCGGCAAAACTACTTCAGTTGAGTTGCTATTTTCATCTTGTATGAAGTGATTGACATCATAATGAAGATTTTGGCCATGGTTTTCAATTTGAGTATAATCAGCAGAATGAGAACTTTGGCCAAGATTGTTATTCCGATCATCATACTCTGAATGAACATTTTGGTATAAATGTTCATTCTGAGCATACTGTTCAGAATGAGCATCTTGACCACAAGTTTCTTTCTGAGCAACTTGATCAGAAGGAATATTTTGACCATAATGATCATTCCTAGAATCTTGATCAGGAATAAAATGTTGGCCATGAGTTCCCATCTGATATTCTACTTCACTCTGTTGATCAAGATTGGCATCATTAGATTGATCATGATCCTCATTTTGAGCATCTTGATCAATATATTGATGCACACTTTCCTGATCAAGATTTGCATACATATCATCTGATCCATTATGAAAATCTTGGCCAAAAGATTCAGTGTTGCTAGCTAGTCCAGGATCATCAATGTCTTCTTGATGTATTGTCTGATTGTCTTCATTTTCTAACAATTCTATAACAAGAGCATTACGTCCAGCTTCCCACAATCTAACTAAGTCATGTAGAATTGCCATTCTACTCTTATAATCTTTCATGCCACATTCCGCAATCATAGATGACATTTTTTGAGACATCACAGATGCTCTTTTAAACTTCTCCTTTTGTGAGAGAATCCGTGCTTTTTCTTCCCTTCGGCAGTCTCTTACTCCAATTCTTCCTAAACCTGGGAATTCCTGAAAGACCCTGTGAACATTTCTGTAATTGGTCTTGGACCATCGTTTGTCAATGGTCTCGGGACAGTACAAGTCTAAACTGAGTTGCTCTCTTAATTTTAATAAATGCTTGCAGGGCAGGTGCTGAGAGAGGAAAAAATGGCAAGTGCATGCACATTTTGTTACACTAAGTGTACCTTCCGACGATTCAATTGAATATGTTTCATCAGATTCACTCGGTGTTAGCAGGGAAAGCTTAGACACTGCATTTAACTGTTTGTTTATCAAATTAAGAGCATATGGAGTTACTGCATTGCGGAAACCCTCTACTGAATCACATAAGGTAGGATTCAAAGTTCTTTTTTGAATCATTTGCATTACCTTATGGTCTCTTTCATTTCGCAGAGTACCTATTACTCCCAAGAATGTACTACAAAACTCTTGTAGGCTCATCTGTGCGGCAATAACTGACTTGATCTTCTGAAAAGTTGACTCTAGACGATTATTTGTCCGTACATTCGAAGAAAACTTCTTATGCTTCAATCCTTCTACCCACTCCATTCTAATGTCATGCCAGTTCTTATTGTAATAATCAATTACTCGGTCCAATTTTATTCCAAGCAACTGTTCATAAAACATGAAATAAGATGGTTCACTCCTGGCATATGCAATTTTTTGCAGGATTTCCAGCACCTCGGTTCTTTCAACTCTGGTTACTCCCATTTTTTCAGAAGTAATTTCTCGTCTGAATGTCCGGAGAGCATGAAAAAGACAAATCTGTAGTTCTGCTTGTGGAAACTGCTGTTTTAAGACCTGCCTTTCAGTCATATCTTTATCAGTCATTATAACGTGAGTTTTGTTCCAGTTAATGTTATGACTTTTAAAGAGTTCTACCATTTTATTCAGCATAGCAGAAGTTTCATCTGTTGTAAGAAATGCTGAAACAACTTCAGATTCGCCATTGCCATCAACTACAAGAAAAATATACAAAGGCATTCTCAAGTTATTTACTTTGTAGGTTGAATCCACAAGCAGAACTTCAGGAAATTCTTGGTACATGTTCCTCATTCCTTCATCTTGTAAGAAGATTCCTGTGAGGATGTTGTCTTCATCCACAACCATTTCAGACGTCAAGCTTGGGTAGGACTGTAGATGCTCAGCAAGAGCTTGTAGCTCTTTGCCTTCAGCTGGTGCAGACTGCTTCTTCATCCCTGTCCCAAGGTTGTGGATGTCTTTCAAAGTCACCACCTTCCCAGTCTTCTGGCTCACTTCTCGTTGAATCAGCTTGCGGTTAGCTCCAACTTTCAGCATATCATTCACCTGAAAGTGGATATTGTTTGCGATTATTAAGTTGTTGTTGTTGTTGTTGTTCCCTAAGCTGCCTGGCCGAACAGCCCCGAGTCCCTGAGGAAGGCCATGGCCACGATCGGGCTTTCCCACAGAGCTCTCATTGAGTGTAGATTATGTTGTTGGCGTAAGTGGTTGTGTGAAATGCAGTTTTCTATGATGTGTTTAATGGTATGGGGTGCTGTGTTACATCCCGGGCAGGCATCGACAACAGAGTCATCCAGTCTCTTCTGATAGCTCAGGAGAGCTGGATGGTGTCCGCATCTCAGCCTGGCCAGGTGGACTCTGTCCTCGCGAGGGAGGGAGGATTCGGAAGGATGGATTTCGGGAGGTCGTGCATGCAGCTGCGTGTTGTCTCTGAGTGAGTGGATGGATTGGCGAGAGATATGAGTATGGATGTGCTTCTGGAAGTTGGTTCGGGGTGGACGGGGAGGGAGAGAGGACAATAATTGTGTGTGATACCGTGTGCTGGGTGTTGTTTTGATATTTCTTGGTGTCTGTGGGTATGTTGCCATGTAGTTTAGTGGGTGGTCTTGGTTCGTGGAGGCTGCTGCCAGGAATTGAGTGCCTTTCATGTCCAGATGGTCTTTGACTTTGAGGATTTTGGTTTCTTGATGTATGTGATCTGTGGGTGCAGTAGCTGTGCAGCCTGTAATGATCTTCAGGGCTTTGTTTTGAATAGTCTGTAAGGTCTTATGATGTGTTTCAGCTAGGTTAGAAGCCCAGGCTGGGCTTGCGTATTCCATCACTGATCTTATGTATTGTTTATATACTGTGGTGGTAGTTTCTTTGTTGTGTCCAAATTTTGTGTGAGCAAGTGACCTGAGGGCGTTAAGTCTGGGTGTCAGTTTCTTTTTAATGTTTGTGGTGTGCTGTTTGAATGTCATATGAGTATCATATGTTACTCCTAGGATTTTGGGTGTTTGTGTATGTGTTAGGGGTGTGTTGTTTATGGTGAGTTGAGGGATGTATTCGTGTTCACCTGTCCAGCTTGTGAGCAGGGTTGCGGTGGATTTGGCTGGGGCTAGATTAAGTCTGTTTGTAGTGCACCAGCCATGTAGTGTGTTGAGATAGGGTTGAAAGAGATCTGCTGCTCTTCTTGGGTCATGGTGTGTGCATGTGAGTGTTATGTCATCTGCATAGGAGGCTAAGTTTATTTGGGGCGTATTGGGTGTAGTTATATCGTGCATGTACAGATTGAAGAGTGCGGGCGATAGGACGGATCCTTGTGGGACTCCGTTTGGAAAGTTTCTGAATTTAGATGACTGACCGGCAAAAGATACGTGTGCACATCTGCCTGCTAGGAAGTTGGCCAGCCACCTTTTTGTGTTGTTGTGCATGTTTGTGTTGTAGATTTTGTTTGTTAGGTTGTGGCGGAGGATGGCATCGAAGGCTTTACTAATGTCGAGTGTGGCTAATAGTGATCTGTGTGGTGGTCTAGCTGAGTTGATGCCGTCAAAAGCTCTTTGTGTAAGGTCTGTGAGAAGAGTGTTTGTGGAGTGCAGTGGCCTAAAGCCATGTTGTGTTGGAGCTAGGGGTAGGTCGGGTGTAATTAGTTATAATACTAGGCGTTCCATGACTTTGGAGGGGGAGCAAAGGAGTGTGATGGGGCGGTGCGAGGAGGGTAGCGTGGGGTCTTTGTTGGGTTTGGGGAATGTGATGATGATACCATGCTTCCAAATGTCTGGTATTGTGTTGTGTGAGTAGCTGTAGTTTGATATGTTAGTGAGTGCTTGTATGCCTTGTGGTCCCAGGTGTCTGAGGTGTATGTTGCTTATGTTGTCTAGGCCACAGGCGGGTGAGTGCTTGAGATTGTTGATGATATGCTTTTTCTGGTGATTGGTAAAGGGTGTATAGTCAGGGTCTGTGGGGAATTGTCTCTTACGTCGGATGACACGTCGGTCGTCTTTGTGAGGTTTTAGGTGGCTGACATGTGAGAAGTGATTGATGAGAGTGTTTGCTTGTTGTTTACATGAAGGAGTAGAGACTGTTGTTGTGATTGCAGCATGTGATTGTGTTGTGTTGCTGTTGGAAAGTGTGATGCTGTTTAGTGTTTTGTAGAGTTTTTGGGGGTTTGTTTTGTGATCAAGTGTTTGTAGGAAGTTATTCCAATTTAGTTTTTGTTGTTCTTGTATTTTGTTGTTAGTTTGGGTGTTGAGTGCTTGAATTTGTTGTGTGATGTCTTGTGTGTGTGGGGTGCTGGGGAGTGTTTCAGTGTGTCGCATTGTCTGATGAGGTTTTGAATTTCTGGTGTGAAGTTGGGGTTGTGTCTTTTTCTGTTACCTCTTGGAATGTGTTTCTTGTCAGCGTTTTGGATAGTTTTATTGAGTATGTGTACAGCATTGTTGATGTTAGTGATGGGTGTACTGTTTAGAGTTGTGAAGTGTTGTTCTGTCTCATTTGTAAATGCTTCCCAGTTAGCTCTTTTATAATTGGTGTATGTGTGTTTGTGGCTAGCTGGGGTGAGTCTGGTTTTGGTGGTGATAATGATCGGGAGCCTAAGGTTCTGACCACCCTCCAGGATGTTGTGGGGGCGAGTTCTGGTGAGCAAAAGGTGATGTCTGGAGATGATGAGTTATAGAGGGCTTGGTGAGGAATATGGGTATGTTGATGGATGTCGTTAAGGATGATGAGGTTATCTGTTTGGTTTTGTAGTACCAGCCCTCTGTCTGTGTCGGGGTTGTCGACAAACCAGGCCGACGTCTTGGCGTTGAAGTCACCACCTAGGATGATGTGTGGGGTGTTTGTGATGTGTTGTAAGTGTGGTCTGTATTCATTTGGTACTGTAGGGGATGTTTGGGGAGGGATGTATGTGTTTATGATGGTTATGTTGGATTTGTTGCCAGTGCGTATTTTAATTGATTGTATTTCTGTTGTGTTATCATTTGGGGGGGAGGAGGGATTTGGTTTGTACACTGGTTACTATGTATGATATTTCATTGTGTACCAGGGTGATGAGTCCACCGCCCCCGCCGACAGCCCGGTCTTGTCTGATGGTGGTGAAATTATGAAATGTGGGTGTTTTTTGTGATGTGCAGAGTTTTGTTTCTTATTAAGTCAAGCCTATAGGTGAATTCTAAGGTTTTAGCACACACACACACATATATATATATATATATATATATATATATATATATATATATATATATATATATATATATATATATATATATATATATATATATATGAGAAGACAGATGAGTTCAATAAAAACCCTATTGTGCATGGCATTTATAGATTACGAAAATAACTCTGTTGAAATTTTTGCAGTAATGAGAGCGATTTGAAAACAAGGAGTATAACGGAATCACATACAGGTTAAAGGAGACATATAGTGATGAGACATCACTGCTGTTCATCATTTATATTAACGACCTTGATGTAGGAATAACTAACAAAATCACTAAATTTGCAGATGACACTAAAATAAGAAGAGTGATAAATTTTGATGATGATATTCAGGCCCTCCAAAGAGATCTAGGTACACTATACAAATGAACAGTAAATTGGCAGATGAAGTTGTTTATATGTAGATAAAAATCAGTGTAGTAAAATTTAGGAAATCGATAGAAAATGTAGGATATAATTATATTAGACAACGTGAATATAAGAAACTCGGATAATTAACAAGATTTGGGAGTCATTGTCAACTGATTTGAAACCTATACTTAGACTTCAGTAAAGCTCATGAGAGATTGATGAGAACAGTTGAGGCTCATGGAATAGGTGGGTCGTTGTTGGGATGGGATGGATAACAACTGTATAAGTGGGCGACCAGCTAGGGAACAGTGACCATAAACCCATATATTTATCTATAGAATTAAATTATAAACCAAAGGAAAATAAGGTTTTTATCCCTGACTTTAGAAAAAACAATTTTAGGGGATTAAAACGATCACTCATAATTAAAGGTGAGGCACAAGATTTAGGTCAAGTAAGCCGATTAGTTCCAGCAGAACAGAGATCAAATTAGATAGGTATATGGACGAGATGGGTTGGGTATTAGGGGGGATCTGCCGGGTGTGGGCCAATTGGCAATAATTGACTCTAGTAGCTTTCCTATGATTGATGTAAGACTAATGGGACGGTAATTGGATGCTATTGATTTATCACCTTTTTAGATGATCGGAACTATATTTGCAAGCTTCCAAACATTTGCAAGCTTCAAGCTTCTGGAACTGTCAGGAGTTCATTAAAAAGCTGTATTAAATCAGGTATTAGAGTAAATAATGAAAATGAAAGTGTTTGGGTAGAGGTTAACGAAGGTAGTGAGACCTTAGTTATTGGAGTTATGTATAGACCGCCAAATATGAGTAGAAATGACGGAACGTCATTATGGGAGGAAATTAAAATAGCATCAAGGTTTAGCAACGTGTGCATTATGGGGGATTTTAATTTCCCTAATATATATTGGCAGCAACAAATAGGCGACTCTGATTCAAAGGAGTTTATTGAGGTAGTACAAGATAGTTGTTTATCTCAATTCATAGATACGCCGACTAGAGGTGATAATATTCTCGATTTAGTTTTCAGTAACAATGAACATAATTATGATAAATAGTGTAGAAATCGGGGACCACCTAGGAAATAGTGATCACAATTCTGTGTATTCTGTATATTCAATAACTATATTTGCCTTATTTCGAACACTAAAGCATTGATGTATAGGTTTCAAATCACAGTTGACGATGACTAAAAAAAAAATCATTATTTAATTTCTACGTTACCTAATATATACCCTGATTTTCTATCGATTTCCTAACTATTACTACACTGCACTATCTACATTGAACTTCGTCTGCCAATTTATTAGGTAATAATATCTATAATATAGATGAAAACTAGGGGATATAGGTTGTATTGGGAGATGTTCTTAGTTAGCTATAATATAGATGAAGTGTGGGGTAGGTTGTATTGGGAGATGTTCTTAGTTAGCTATAATATAGATGAAGTGTGGGGATATAGGTTGTATTGGGAGATGTTCTTAGTTAGCTATAATATAGATGAAGTGTGGGGTAGGTTGTATTGGGAGATGTTCTTAGTTAGCTATAATATAGATGAAGTGTGGGGATATAGGTTGTATTGGGAGATGTTCTTAGTTAGCTATAATATAGATGAAGTGTGGGGTAGGTTGTATTGGGAGATGTTCTTAGTTAGCTATAATATAGATGAAGTGTGGGGATATAGGTTGTATTGGGAGATGTTCTTAGTTAGCTATAATATAGATGAAGTGTGGGTAGGTTGTATTGGGAGATGTTCTTAGTTAGCTATAATATAGATGAAGTGTGGGGATATAGGTTGTATTGGGAGATGTTCTTAGTTAGCTATAATATAGATGAAGTGTGGGGTAGGTTGTATTGGGAGATGTTCTTAGTTAGCTATAATATAGATGAAGTGTGGGGATATAGGTTGTATTGGGAGATGTTCTTAGTTAGCTATAATATAGATGAAGTGTTGGGATATAGGTTGTATTAGGAGATGTTCTTAGTTAGCTATAATATAGATGAAGTGTGGGGTAGGTTGTATTGGGAGATGTTCTTAGTTAGCTATAATATAGATGAAGTGTGGGGATATAGGTTGTATTGGGAGATGTTCTTAGTTAGCTATAATATAGATGAAGTGTGGGGATATAGGTTGTATTGGGAGATGTTCTTAGTTAGCTATAATATAGATGATGTGTGGGGATATAGGTTGTATTGGGAGATGTTCTTAGTTAGCTATAATATAGATGAAGTGTGGGGGATATAGGTTGTATTGAGAGATGTTCTTAGTTAGCTATAATATAGATGAAGTGTGGGGATATAGGTTGTATTGGGAGATGTTCTTAGTTAGCTATAATATAGATGAAGTGTGGGGATATAGGTTGTATTGGGAGATGTTCTTAGTTAGCTATAATATAGATGAAGTGTGGGGATATAGGTTGTATTGGGAGATGTTCTTAGTTAGCTATAATATAGATGAAGTGTGGGGATATAGGTTGTATTGGGAGATGTTCTTAGTTAGCTATAATATAGATGAAGTGTGCGGATATAGGTTGTATTGGGAGATGTTCTTAGTTAGCTATAATATAGATGAAGTGTGGGGATATAGGTTGTATTGGGAGATGTTCTTAGTTAGCTATAATATAGATGAAGTGTGGGGGATATAGGTTGTATTGGGAGATGTTCTTAGTTAGCTATAATATAGATGAAGTGTGGGGATATAGGTTGTATTGGGAGATGTTCTTAGTTAGCTATAATATAGATGAAGTGTGGGGATATAGGTTGTAATGGGAGATGTTCTTAGTTAGCTATAATATAGATGAAGTGTGGGAATATAGGTTGTATTGGGAGATGTTCTTAGTTAGCTATAATATAGATGAAGTGTGGGGATATAGGTTGTATTGGGAGATGTTCTTAGTTAGCTATAATATAGATGAAGTGTGGGGATATAGGTTGTATTGGGAGATGTTCTTAGTTAGCTATAATATAGATGAAGTGTGGGGATATAGGTTGTATTGGGAGATGTTCTTAGTTAGCTATAATATAGATGAAGTGTGGGGATATAGGTTGTATTGGGAGATGTTCTTAGTTAGCTATAATATAGATGAAGTGTGGGCATATAGGTTGTATTAGGAGATGTTCTTAGTTAGCTATAATATAGATGAAGTGTGGGGTAGGTTGTATTGGGAGATGTTCTTAGTTAGCTATAATATAGATGAAGTGTGGGGATATAGGTTGTATTGGGAGATGTTCTTAGTTAGCTATAATATAGATGAAGTGTGGGGATATAGGTTGTATTGGGAGATGTTCTTAGTTAGCTATAATATAGATGATGTGTGGGGATATAGGTTGTATTGGGAGATGTTCTTAGTTAGCTATAATATAGATGAAGTGTGGGGGATATGGGTTGTATTGGGAGATGTTCTTAGTTAGCTATAATATAGATGAAGTGTGGGGATATAGGTTGTATTGGGAGATGTTCTTAGTTAGCTATAATATAGATGAAGTGTGGGGATATAGGTTGTATTGGGAGATGTTCTTAGTTAGCTATAATATAGATGAAGTGTGGGGATATAGGTTGTATTGGGAGATGTTCTTAGTTAGCTATAATATAGATGAAGTGTGGGGATATAGGTTGTATTGGGAGATGTTCTTAGTTAGCTATAATATAGATGAAGTGTGCGGATATAGGTTGTATTGGGAGATGTTCTTAGTTAGCTATAATATAGATGAAGTGTGGGGATATAGGTTGTATTGGGAGATGTTCTTAGTTAGCTATAATATAGATGAAGTGTGGGGGATATAGGTTGTATTGGGAGATGTTCTTAGTTAGCTATAATATAGATGAAGTGTGGGGATATAGGTTGTATTGGGAGATGTTCTTAGTTAGCTATAATATAGATGAAGTGTGGGGATATAGGTTGTATTGGGAGATGTTCTTAGTTAGCTATAATATAGATGAAGTGTGGGGATATAGGTTGTATTGGGAGATGTTCTTAGTTAGCTATAATATAGATGAAGTGTGGGGATATAGGTTGTATTGGGAGATGTCTTAGTTAGCTATAATATAGATGAAGTGTGGGGATATAGGTTGTATTGAGAGATGTTCTTAGTTAGCTATAATATAGATGAAGTGTGGGGATATAGGTTGTATTGGGAGATGTTCTTAGTTAGCTATAATATAGATGAAGTGTGGGGATATAGGTTGTATTGGGAGATGTTCTTAGTTAGCTATAATATAGATGAAGTGTGGGGGATATAGGTTGTATTGGGAGATGTTCTTAGTTAGCTATAATATAGATGAAGTGTGGGGATATAGGTTGTAGTGGGAGATATATTTAGTATAGGGAACATAAGAACATAAGAAAACGGGAATCTGCAGAGAGCCGATTGGCCCACACCAGTCGGATCCCTTAAAAGCCCAACCCAACTCGTCCATATTCCTTTCTAATAAAATCTTGAAGCTCTCTATCGTTCTTGATCCTACTATAGCACTTGGTAGCCTATTCCATATGTGTACAACTCTGTCACCAAACCAATACTTGCCTATATCTTTTCTGAAACACAAATGATCTTAGATCACATTAGTTCGAGTTCAACCTTTCTTCATTTGGAAGATGTATATTATGGATAATCGTTGTCATTCTTCGTTGTACCCTCTCCAAGGAATCTATGTTCATTCTGTAATAGGGACGCCAAAATTGGACAGCGTATTCCATATGTGGTCTTACTAACACTGGGTAAAATTCTAAGATTACGTCTGCTGTTCTATTACTCACACTTCTAGATATAAATCCGAGAACTCTATTTGCCTTATTTCGAGCACTAATGCATTGAGTTCTAGATTTCAAATCCCAAATGACGATGACTCCCAAGTGTTTTTTTGTTGTCATTATCTGAGTTACTTATATTCACGTTATCTAATCTATATCCTGCATTTTTATCGATTTCCTAAATATTATTACACTGCATTTTTCGACTTAGAACTTGATCTGCCAATTTACTACCCATTCGTGTAGTGTATCTAGATATCTTTGGAGAGCCTGAATATCATGATCAGAATATATAACTTTTTCTATTTTAGTGTCATCTGCAAATTGACTGATTTTGCTAGTTATTCCTACATCAAGGTCATTAATATAAATGATGAACAGCAGAGGGCCTTATAAGCAGATCGCTGTGGGACTCCACTCTCCTACACCCCAGTCTGATTGTATAACATGTATGCTAACTCTTTGCTTCCTACCAATTAACCATGACCTGAAAATTAGATAGGCATATGGACGAAATGGGTCTGGTTTGAAAGGGATCTACCTTGAGTGGGCCAACCGGGTCTCTGCAGACTCCAGTGTTCTTATTATCTCTCTATCTCTCACTCTCTCTCTCTTTATATATATATATATATATATATATATATATATATATATATATATATATATATATATATATATAAAGAGAGAGAGAGAGGGAGAGAGACTCATATACCACACTGGGGTACTTTAGATTGGGTGCCAGTGACTTCGGCCCAGTGATCTCTGACCACTATCCTCGGTGACCTCGGCCCATTTTGGTGACTTCGGACCAATATATTTTTGGTCCGAAGTCACCGATCTTAAACTACCGCTTTCTTACGAGATTCGGCAATAGGCAAACAATTGGGAACTTATTATAGCTGTATTATTCCTCCTCCACACCAATTCCTTCTCTATTTATAAATGATGTCGGGATTTGTTGATAAAGTTCTAGTGAACTTATACGCTCGGTGCATGCAGCGCATATCCTACTATCGAGTGCGTGTGTTTGTGTGTATGTATAGTCTTAACCATAGACAAATCGTATATAGGCCTATCTTGGTGTATTTTGGAACTGTTCATTATGGATTTGTGTAGGCTATAGTCTTACTTCAGCCTGGTTCACATTTCTCACAGATCCACTAATATTAACCCTTTCAGACTCATATAACGCAGAGGTTGCCAGATTAGCAATAAGAAATAGAGTTCTCTCACACTTATAATTACATCTCCAAAATTAGTTTTCTGCCCACAGCTAACTCAAAGACAACTGCAGAGGTTGAAGTAACTAAACTAAAGGTTTCTAAATACCCCTGATGGTAACAAAGGCTTTAAAGTATCCCTAATAGGCTCAAAATCGCGTCATATGTCGGAGAGGGTTAAAAGAGCTTTCGACCTTCATAAATTACGGTGTACCTTATTGTTATGCCAGGTTTTTACTGGTGTTATTGGTTTAAATAAGTGGGTTCTTCCTAACTGGAGAAGTCAAAATAGTTTGGACACTGACACTGAACACTGAATAGAGAAAGCTCTTTTAATATTAGTGGATCTGTGAGAAATGTGAACCAGGCTGAAGTAAGACTCCATGAACACATTTATAGCAGATTTCATAGTACAAAAGCTCTCTATTGAAGACTCGATTTGGGAAACGTTTCAGTGCTGTATCAAGACATGCGCTTTTTTCTCTGTGAAGCTGTATATAGTTAGTCGCTTGAAAATGTTCAATGGCTTCGTTACACTCGCTCCATGTTTTAAACTGTATACCTGCTTGAAGCATGTTGGTGACATGCTCATGTATAAACACTAGAGAGACGTGAGGCGGTAACTGTACGAAGGTAGTATAGCAACTGATGTATTGCCCGGCGAAATTCTGCCTATATATAGGGAACGTGGGCAAAAGGAGGGGCATCTGCCGGGTGTTGGCAAATCGGCGCTCAGCAGATCCCTGTATTCTTGTGTTAATCCCTGACCGTTTTGGTAGGGTCAGTGCTCAAGGTATTAGTGAGTTGGGCCAATAATTGGTGTGGGGCGTGACAGGGATCTACCTTTATCTTAATGGCATGGATTATTCTAAGTAGAGTCAGGTGTGAATTAGTTTTTAAGAAAAAAACACGGAGAGAGAGAGAGAGAGCACTGCCATGGTCAGGTTACATACAGACATATGGAAGAGAGCGATTGGGAAATGAGTGAGACAGGGAGACACGATCTCACCTACGGTTTTCAAGTGATCTTTAGAATGTGTTCATGAAACAAAGGAATACATAGGCTACAGATGAGGAATACCTTAACCACTTCGAATTTGCAGATTACAAAGCAGAACACCTTACCTTGTTGCTTTTAATGCTCCCGAAACCAAATTTCTCCATCTTACTATCCGTCCGGAACCGCCAGAAGACTATGGCTTATACTTCAACAATACAAACATTAATCATTCATCGTCTCTCAATATTCTTGGTTTCTCTTTTTCTTCTGCTCTTACCTGGAAGGACCATATTACCATCCTTGCTAAGGCAGCCTCCCAGAAGCTGGATGTGCTCAACCGCCTCAAGGACTTCTTTACCCCTGCTCAGCTTCTTGCTCTGTACAAGGGCACAGTGCCTACACATGGAGTTTGAAGCAATTTAAGTCATAGGAAGAGTGAAAGACTGATTCTGGGATAGAGTTCCAGAGCTCAGCAGTTGAATAGAAGAAAGACTGTACCCTAGTACGGTACCAAACATATATAAATTCAATAATGTCCAACTCCAATATCCTTACACAGTTATAGTTTAGTAACTACTATTAATTATTACTACCTCCTCTCCCCAAAAGTGAATATATATATATATAATTTGTAGGCCTACATATTCTTAAAAGCACGTTAGCATCCACTATTAAATATTCAGTTAAATATAGAAATTGCATCAACTAAGGAAACGAGGTAGTGGAGAATGGGAGTCTGCAGAAAGCCGATTGGCCCACACAAGACAGTTCCCTCTCACACCCAACCCTAATTACGACGCCAAATTATTAGCTTAGCTCACTAATACCATGAGGACCGACCTCACCAAAACGGTCAGAGGACAGACAATGAGGGTCTGTTGAGCGCCGATTGGCCCACACCCGGCAGATCCCCCTCACACCCAACCCATCTCGTCCATATGCCAATCTATTTTGTTCTTAATGCTTTCTATCGTTCTTGATTCCACTATAGCACTTGGTAGCTTATTCCACCTATCTACAACTCTGTTACCAAACCAATATTTGCCTATATCTTTTCTGAAACGAAAAATATCTAATTTGAAACCATTTGTTCGAGTTCTTTCGCTATCACTGAACTTTAGTACGTAAGGAAGATTTCTATCATGTGGAAGGTCCTAGGACTTACATATAAGAACATAAGAACATGGGAGTCTTCAGAAGGCCGATCGGCTCAAATAAGGCAGATCCCTCTCACACCCAACACTAATTATAGGGCCTAATAATAGGCCCAACTCACTAACACCATGAGGACTGACCTCACCAAAACGATCAGAGGTCAACATGGGAAAACGGGGGTCTGCAGAGCGCCGACTGGACAACAACCGGCAGATCCCACTCACACCCAACCACCATTATAAATACTAAATAGGTCATTAGGATAACACCATAGAGGATTTGTTTAGACTAAATATATGGATTCATATGGTAATAGTTTGTTCTATTACCTACATCAAGTGCTGGATGATGGACCAAGATAGTTTGAAATAGTATTAGTAAATAAGGTAAATATGGGCATTGCTCTAATCAAGATGGGTTGGGTGTGAGAGGGATCTGCCTTTTGTGGGCCAATTGGCTTTCTGCTGACTCCCATTATCTTAGGTTGTTCTTATGTTATGCTCTCTCTCTCTCTCTCTCTCTCGCTCTCTCTCTCTCTCTCCTCCTTTGTACTCCTTTGTACTCCTTTGTACTCCTCTTCTAAGCAACATGTGCCATAGTACATATATAAATTCAATAATGTCCAACTTCAATATCATTACAGTTATGGTTTAGTAACTACTTTTAATTACTGTAATTACCTCCTCCTCTACCCATATATATATAATTTGTACATATTTTTAATAGCACGTTAGCATCCACTATTAAATATTCAGTTAAATATAGAAATTGTATCAACTATGGAAAAGAGGTAGTTGGTAATGGGAGGAGTATAAATTGTAATTAAAGGAAAAAGGCAGTCAATGGTACCAATTAAATGTGATTAGAGGATCCACCTGATCCTCTAATCACAGATTATACTCCTCCCACTCACCAATAATCTATTTTTATTCTAATGCTTCACCCATTATATATTCTAATACATACACACACACACACATAATATATATATATATATATATATATATATATATATATATATATATATATATATATATATAATATATATATATATATATATATATATATATATATATATATATATATATATATATATATATATATATATATATATATATATATATAGTGTGTGTGTGTTTGTGTGTTATAAATATTATAATTAATATTAGTTGTGACTGACTGACTTATTAGTTAATATTGCTATCATATTGCTAGAAAGACAATTATGTAGAGGAAATAATGATAGAGGTGTTTTAAGTGGATGAAAGGTGATAGAGGTGTTTTAAGTGGATGAAAGGTATCAATAAGAGATATATGTATATATATATGGTATTATAGTTTAGTAACCTGCCTTTTGTCTCCTTCATACGCAGAAAAGAAGAAAAAATAAGAAAATGGGAGCCCGCATAAAGCCGATTGGCCCACACAAGGCAGATCCCTCTTACGCCCAACCCATCTTGTCCATATGTCTATCTAATTGTATTTTGAAGCTCTCTATCGTTCTTGATCGCACTATGGCGCTAGGTAGCCTGTTCCACAGGTATATTCAACTCTTAACCAAACCAGTATTTGCCTATATTTTTTGAAACGAAATGTATCTCATTTGAAACCATTTGTTTGAGTTTTCTCGCTATCGCTGAGCTTCAGTACATCTTTCAAATCCCCTGTATTTAGCCTATCTCACTTACCCACTTGAACACCTCTATCATATCTATCATCATATCGTATCATATCATATCTAACTCTGCGTCTTTCTAACGAATGTAAGCCTAGCTTCTTCAACCTGTCCTGTCTTCATATGGAAGATTTCTAATATTACAGATTATCATTGTCATTCTCAGTTGTACTCTCTCCAAGGAATCTATGTTCATTCTCCAATAGGGACTCCAATTGTGAACAGCATAATCCATGTGTAGCCTCACTAGCGCTAGATAAAAGTTCAAGATTACTACTTATTACGTCTGCTGTTCTGTTACTCACACTTCTAGATATACATCCAAGAACTCTATTTGCCTTATTTCGAACACTGATGCATTGATTTCGTGGTTTAAATCACAGTTGACGATGATTCTCAAGTCTTTTTCATTATTTGAGTTAGTTATATCCACGTTATCGAAATTGTATCCTGCATTTCCTATGGATTTACTCAATTTTACTACACTGCATTTACTTACATTGAACTTCATCTGCCAGTTTACTACCCCTTTGTGTAATATGTCTAAATCTGTTTGGAGTGTTTCCATGTTAGTGTCATCTGTAAATTTACTGATTTTGCTAGTTATTCCTACATCAAGGTTGTCTCTCTCTCTCTCTCTCTCTCTCTCTCTCTCTCTCTCTCTCTCTGAGAGAGAGAGAGAGAGAGAGAGAGAGAGAGAGAGGTACAATTTACAAGTAGGTGTTAATTTCCTGGATTACCTGGATTAGCTTGAGATCTTAAGGTAAAGGGTCCAGGTACGCTGGTATCCAGAGATTGGTCAGCGGGTTTTTTTTCGCAACCTTCTTCGCCCGCACTCACATGGTAGCAATATAAATGTTTTATAATGCTATAGATTTACCAATTACCATCCCTATCCTAAATTAACCAAACATCACATTTGGATGCCAATAATCACCAGACAACAATTATGCATCATCAATTGAGAAATTTTACCTATTATCTTCTATGTTGATTCACTATATAAACACACACAAACTCATGCACATTCACATTTTCACGCACAAAATCATTCAGGAACACATCTTCGTATTCCTACCAACAATGTCATTAACTCGCATTGCGTGTATTCACCTTGACGAACAAGTTCGGTGATTTATATTCATATATCTACACACACACACACTTTTAGATTACCACTCGACAACGCACATATATTCGAACATACATTCACAATTACACACTCGCCTTCACATTTCCAATCAGAATACACACGCACACACATTGATATTCCCTCCCACAATCGCACCCACACTCTAATGTTCTTTCAGAACCACACGCACAAATACATATTCGCATTCCTAATCACAAACACAAACACACATTCACAAAGACAAGTCATGTGAATGACTCTCTCATTCTCGCTCTATCACACACAAACACACAAACACATACACACATACTCACACACACACAAACATATTGTACATTAATTATTAATTTTGTACATCAATTATACAAACACATATTTCCACTCACAAACGTACAGGCTTTATGCTCGTACATGCACATTCCTACTCGTGCATGCAAGCTTGCACTGCGCCCCCCCCCCCCCCCCCCCAACTGGCCTACGCAAGGCAGATCCAGCTCACACCCAATTAATTCATTAAGCTATTCAGTTTATTCTTGAAAGCCTACTGCTACTGAGCTGATCACTGTACAGTGTACTTTGCAATTTCTTTCACAAATATATAATTTTGTTCCTTCCAAATTATGACCCAAACGTAAATGCCATTACACACGCACATACTGTTACGACTGGGGTTCAAATATATCAGGGCTCTTATTCATTGGACTAGTAATGGCATAAATGTTACAACGGAAAGCGCTAGATCCAACCTCTGATGTATATTCCCAGTGAACAAAGAACACAAATACTCTACAGAGTTCTATATGCAATAATAGGCTATCAAACTCTCAATAAATGTGCGTCTACTCTAGGCTTAATGTTATGTGAAAACAGCCTATTACTACCTATAACCGAAGGTGCTTGGTTATGGTATGCAAAGTAAGGTGGTAAGAGAAGTTACAGCTTACGTTACTTTAATCAATAAATGTCAGGCACTCCTGCATGAAAGGAAGTGCACTAAAGTCCTTCAACACTAACAAGGAATCTTCTTTAAATGTTAGATGCTATAAAGATGCTCGTATCGGAAATGGAACCCAAAAAGGCAGGCAGCGGAACAATGCTCGTGCAGGCTATGCACACAAAAAGGCAGAATATATATAATGCCGTCGGAGCCAAGAATATCCTAAACACAACAACAATAATTATTATCGCCACGAAAATGCAGTATTCCTATCAACAAAAAGAGCCTAAGTCGTTTGTGTCTCAATACATCAAACTAGGCTGCGAAATGCTTGTGTAATCATAAATGGGTATGCATAAAAAGAGTAATTAGGTTAATATACTTAATGTCTACTGTGACTGATAAAGTCTAGCTAGAGTCAATGATACGAGATACTGGTGCGCATGGCATGCTGCATAGCCTAGTGCAAATCTCAAGTCTGTGCGTCAAATATTACGTTATAATGAAGGGTAGCTCTCTTGAGAAACCTTAATACCGAAGTATTAAGCGTTCTCCTGGCGTACCTCAAAGACAAACAATCGAGACTAGAACAGTGCAGAATGGTATAGGCAAAGAACCCTCATTCGTGCATGCTCTACTCTCAATGGCACACAGACTAGAATTTACTCAATCAACTCCAGTTCTCAGGTATGTCGTGCAGCTTTTAACTGAAGCCAGCACTCATAGGAAACAATACCTATAATATCAGACTCCTAGTCTAGCATTATCTAATCCAGCAGAACACTAATAACTAAAGGAAGCAGTACTAAACAATATAAATGCCAACCAATGCTTCGTGATCCACTTATCTTAACAACTAACATACATAGGCTATATCAGACCTTAACACACAATACAACTGGCCAGCATGAAGCTGATTTTGCAGAGTTAACCAGAGGGGGTATAATATTAATACAAGGTGGTGAAGGATATGGAAAATGAGAGAGATAGGCAGAGGAAAAGATTCTCAGGTACGGAGCGGGGACAGATAGCAAGGGAAAAAAGATGGGTGTGTTCTAGAAACCAGATCTGAGGGAGAGAGTGGCGAGGAACTGTATATATACTCGCACTAGCTCGAGCCGCGTGGGAAAACAGCGGTTTCAAGTCCTCTAACCACTAGCAAAGCTTACAGCATGGTAAGGGCCTCTCTCCACCAACCCCCGCGAGGCAGCCAGCCGTGACGTCATCGAGCGGGACAAAAAACACTGCGCGCCCCCTCTCACTCTCTTCTACTCCCTCTCTCTCTCCCAGATCCTATCATTACTAGTTAATGATAAAATATATACTTTACAATTAAATATATAAAGCCTTGACATGGGCGAAAACAAAAAGCCTTTCTGGACTGCCCATGACACGAGCTTTCATATGAAATAAAGCACACTCTAATACACAAACTGTAGCCCCATCCACTGCCCTGGCGATCCTAGCGAGTCACTGTAGGACAAGCCATGCGGTTCTAACGGAGTGGTTAACGTCACACCCCCCCCCAAGATTTTTATCAGAGGCCCCAAGGCTCACAAAAATCTGATGGTTAGAATCCATGCTATATCTCCACTTCCCATCACCCAGCGGCAGTAAAATATCTGGCACAGTTCTTCAACAAAACATTTTTCAAAATTATAACCTCCCCAACACCATAGGTTAAATTATATGTAGTTATGCTCCTCAAGAGCGAGCTTCTCTAGCCCAGCATTCTGAGAGGAGTGCAACTCAGAATTACTGCTATAACATACTAAAAAAATTCAACTATCAAAGAAAGAGTTTTTATTTGATTTTTTATGTTTATAATTTGTTTATTTCGGCTGCACTATAGGGGCAAGCCTAGTTTTTTCTTCTATACCAAACGCTCAACTCCTGCTTTACGACCCAATACGCTGGGCTACAACCGCGAGCCAACAAGCACCAAGCGCAAAATACTATTCAAACTAAAGCAGGAGGCTACCCGTGTGTCAATCTACCCAGGATCATATACCCTTGAACGACCATCTGCAACCACGTAGTCACAACCGGCAATATGGCGTATGTCCAGGTTATATACCAATAACCTTAGTGACCACCTGGTCAGCCTCATATTCCGATTGTGAAACTGGTCCAAGAACTTGAGAGGGTGATGATCTGGGTAAACTACAACGACCGGACCATAGGCTGGAACACAGACCTCGAAATGCCTCAGAGCAAGTACAACCGCCAGCAGCTCCTCCTTGACAACAGAGCAGCTCCCCTGGGCCGAATTGTACTTCTCCGAGCAGAAACTAACAGGATGCTCCAGCCCATCATCGTCCTTTTCCACAAGGACGGCACCAGCCCCCACACCACTAGCCTCCGTTGCTAGTTGGAAAGGTAGGCTAAAGTCAGGGGCCCTGAGGATCGGGTGAGTGCACAACAGGTGTTTTACTTCCCTAAACACCTTCTCACACTCAGGCGCCCATTTGAACTTCTTATCCTTCCAGTTATCCTCCACCTGAGCTTGACTGTCCCGTTCTCCTTCTCCACCTTGACTGCTAAACGTCATCACAGGCACAGTGAGAGGCTCAGGGGGGTGCCTCCCATACTCCTTCACAGGATTATCATGACATAACTGATTGCGCTTCCGTCTGTCTGGAGTGGCTACCAAGTAAACCAGGTCCGATAGCTCCTCCACCACCCTATAAGGACCAGCGTACTTCGCGGATAAGGGGTGACCTACAAGGGGCAGTAGAATCAACACCTCCTGACCCACGTGAAACTCCCTGAGTTCAACCTTGAGGTCGTACCTGTCCTTCCTGAGGGCCTGAGAGCTAGTCAAATTACGGTCAGCCAACTCCAGACTGCGCAACATCCGTTCTCGACTGTTGAGGACACACTTGAGCATAGAACAAGGTTTTTCTGCGCCCTCCCATACTTCTTCAACCATATGGAGAGGCCCTCTGACACGGTGTCCAAAGACGAGCTCATTAGGGCTGAATCCCAAACTCTCCCCAGGTACCTCCTGTACAGCAAACAAAACACATGGCAGGCCAAGATCCCAATCCTTCCCACTCTCAAAGCAACAACAACGAAGCACAGATTTCAAGGCTGAGTGCCATCGCTCTAACACACCCTGGCTCTCCGGATGATATGCAGATGACACAACCCCAACAATCCCATGCTGCGGCATTGCTTGTACAAAGAGGCTAGAAGTGAAGTTGGGTCCCCGGACTGACTGAATCCCCTGCGGGTAACCATACCGGGAAAAATACACAAGCAAGCTTCGGACCACCGTTTTCGCCGACCCATTTCTCATAGGGTACGCGTCAGGGTACCTTGTTGCTACATCTCCCGACTGTGCATCACTGTCCTCCTTCAACTCTTTCGTCTTTTTAAGCCCATCCTCTGCCCCTTCAGGAACAGTTACTGGGTCCTCTCCAGACTCGAAATGTGGTCCTAATAATGAGTCCCCGAGAAGGTCCGTCGATACTAAACTCTCAACCGCATCAACTTTCAACCCCTTCTCGGTACCCTTCCTCCGCTGATCTAAAGATTGTTGACCAGAATGTGACTCCCTGGATGCAGAATCTCCGGTGACAACACACTCCATAGGCGGCCCCGGACACTTCCCAACCCACTCCTGCTCCTCCCTACTCACGTCGGCCGGCTTCTCGACAACGACTAACGGTGGAGCCTCAGAAGTAGGCCCCGCAAAGTCGTTGCCAAGAAGGAGGTCGACGCCCCCAACAGGTAACTTCTCCACAATTCCTACATCCAGGTCATGAGTCACACCATCAACTTCCACCTTCATTCTTACAAGCGGGTATGACCTTGTCGCATTAACTCCCTGAACCACAACCACCCGCGCCGTATTGACAGGTTTACCAGTGAAATTTCTCAACAGTGTTTGCGATGCCCCAGTGTCAAGCAAAATTCTCACCTCATATCTTCTACCCCCCCACTCCACACAACCGAGTCCCCTGTGGTCACTAAAGGCATCACAGACAGGGAATAAGCCTTCCGGATCCTTCTGCACTGGCAGTGTATTTACCTCGGAAGAAATGCCTCTAACAAACTCCGATGTCCTCTTGAACACTCCAATGCCGTGAGCAAAAGACACGGCTGCCGGAGGATGTCGACTAGGGCACTCATTTGCCTTATGACCCTCCTGGTGGCACCTAAAACACATAAATTTCGGTTTCGGCTTATACTGTGATGTAAAAGGCCCTGACTTTTCACATACGGTGTGGTGGTAGGTTTGGCTTCAGTTTTAGTTTCATTGCTCTTTGGTTTAAATGTGTCATTGCTACGGGGAGGGGGAGGATAACGGTCCCTAGCACTTGCATCGTACTTCTGTGAGGACCCGCAACCCCGAATCAACGACAGCCGTAGATCAGACATTTCTGCTGCTTCTACTAGAGTTCTTGGGTTTTTCTCCTTTAAGTTCAAAGTTAGATCACCGCCCGTGCTCTTAAAGAACTGCTCCAACATCATTAACTGCTTAACTCCATCAAACGTTGTTACCTTCTCAGATCGGAGCCAGTTCCCCATAGCATCGGACAAGTCCCGGGCGTGTTCCAAAAAGGTGCTATCTCCTCCCTTAGTTACACCCCGGAACTTCAAACGGTACGTTTCTGGTTGCAGTTCGTAAGCCCTCAGGACAGCCTCCTTGAGATCCTCGTATACAATACATAACTCCAAAGGTAACGCATCGTAGGCTTTAAGACCCTTGCCTATTAATCTAGAGGATACAAGTGCTGCCCATTTATTCTCTGGCCACTGGTGTTCCTGGCACTTCTTCTCAAAGCGTGCGAAAAATTCTGTTACACCACACTCATCAAACACCGGAACCAGTTTCAATAAGTGCGAGAGAGACTGCTCATGAACACGGTTACCAACCCCAAGTCGCTGTCCCGTTGTCTCTACACGCGACTTCTCTACATCCATGTCGGCACAGTACCTAGTCGACTCGGCTTGGATTTTTGCTTGACTAATAGTTTTTCTCTCTTCTATCTTGGCTAATTCTATTTGCTGCCGATGCTGAAGCTTAGCTAATTCGAGCTTAAACACTAATTCTGGAGATAACCCTTGAGGAGGTGAAGGTGCTACAATATTTGAAATTACCGGTGGTCCCCCCAGGGGCAACCCACCCTGCCAGTCACCACCCAACTGTGGAAGCGTACCCGGGGTCGGCAAACTACTGGGATGGCTGGGAGTCGAGTGTAGGGGAAGCATGGCCGAAGGGCTCTGAGCACTCAACCCATCTCGCTCACAAGTCACCCTGCCCAGTACACACGTTATCAAGTTATCCCTGGTCATGCCGCTAGTACCCGCATGACCGATAGCTGTGGCCAGGCATTGAAGACCGTACCGCTCCATACCCTCCAACCGCTCGGCAGTAACAAGCCATTGCAAAAATATCCTAGCATCCTCCTCACAGTTCACCCAATTAACCCTTTCATCATGCTGCTGTTCCTCAGTCTCGACATTACGTACTGTGTCTCCATTCTCCTCTGATCCGGTATAAGACATGATGCTCACAAACATTTCTCACCACAATATTCAGAAAAGAAGCACCCCAAACTCTTATACCTCAATATACACACAACAAATCTCGGAAATACTCAAGGGCTATACTATGTTGCAAAAAAATATATATTCTTGCTGATCCCCGCAAAATATTCTCCAAAACAACAAATGTTCCCTGCTAATAAATGTAGGTTCACCAAATCCTAGGTAAGGTCGCCATTTGTTACGACTGGGGTTCAAATATATCAGGGCTCTTATTCATTGGACTAGTAATGGCATAAATGTTACAACGGAAAGCGCTAGCTCCAACCTCTGATGTATATTCCCAGTGAACAAAGAACACAAATACTCTACAGAGTTCTATATGCAATAATAGGCTATCAATCTCTCAATAAATGTGCGTCTACTCTAGGCTTAATGTTATGTGAAAACAGCCTATTACTACCTATAACCGAAGGTGCTTGGTTATGGTATGCAAAGTAAGGTGGTAAGAGAAGTTACAGCTTACGTTACTTTAATCAATAAATGTCAGGCACTCCTGCATGAAAGGAAGTGCACTAACCCTTAAAAAGCGGCTCACCACTTAAGTCGAGTTAAATAAAGCTGGACTATGTGGCGGCGCTCGACATAGGTCGAGTGGCAATTTCAGCACGTAATGTGGCTGAGAGAGAGAGACAAGTGGTGGCAGGAGACTAGCGAGCGTATGACTGCTCCAGACCACCGCGGCGAACCTACTGACACAAATCTCAGCTCCCTCCTCCCTCTCTCACTCGCTACATACTCAATTATGTACCGAAAGTACCGAATTACCTGCTTTTTGCACTCGCGTTGCACGGTTATTGCAAGAAAACTATCCATCATACAAGGATCGTTATGGTGTCATTCGAAAGCTCTGTTTATGCCCTTTCAGGGATAGATACTTGTTTTACGTTCTGGGTCTTATTTAGGCATGAAAATGATCACGTAAACAGCCCTATTTTGGCTAAAAACACCCCGCTGGGCGGTACACATAAATAAACCGCATAGGCCGCTCGTAAGGTGCTAAAGTCCTTCAACACTAACAAGGAATCTTCTTTAAATGTTAGATGCTATAAAGATGCTCGTATCGGAAATGGAACCCAAAAAGGCAGGCAGCGGAACAATGCTCGTGCAGGCTATGCACACAAAAAGGCAGAATATATAATGCCGTCGGAGCCAAGAATATCCTAAACACAACAACAATAATAATAATCGCCACGACAATGCAGGATTCCTATCAACAAAAAGAGCCTAAGTCGTTTGTGTCTCAATACATCAAACTAGGCTTCGAAATGCTTGTGTAATCATAAATGGGTATGCATAAAAAGAGTAATTAGGTTAATATACTTAATGTCTACTGTGACTGATAAAGTCTAGCTAGAGTCAATGATACGAGATACTGGTGCGCATGGCATGCTGCATAGCCTAGTGCAAATCTCAAGTCTGTGCGTCAAATATTACGTTATAATGAAGGGTAGCTCTCTTGAGAAACCTTAATACCGAAGTATTAAGCGTTCTCCTGGCGTACCTCAAAGACAAACAATCGAGACTAGAACAGTGCAGAATGGTATAGGCAAAGAACCCTCATTCGTGCATGCTCTACTCTCAATGGCACACAGACTAGAATTTACTCAATCAACTCCAGTTCTCAGGTATGTCGTGCCGCTTTTAACTGAAGCCAGCACTCATAGGAAACAATACCTATAATATCAGACTCCTAGTCTAGCATTATCTAATCCAGCAGAACACTAATAACTAAAGGAAGCAGTACTAAACAATATAAATGCCAACCAATGCTTCGTGATCCACTTATCTTAACAACTAACATACATAGGCTATATCAGACCTTAACACACAATACAACTGGCCAGCATGAAGCTGATTTTGCAGAGTTAACCAGAGGGGGTATAATATTAATACAAGGTGGTGAAGGATATGGAAAATGAGAGAGATAGGCAGAGGAAAAGATTCTCAGGTACGGAGCGGGGACAGATAGCAAGGGAAAAAAGATGGGTGTGTTCTAGAAACCAGATCTGAGGGAGAGAGTGGCGAGGAACTGTATATATACTCGCACTAGCTCGAGCCGCGTGGGAAAACAGCGGTTACAAGTCATCTAACCACTAGCAAAGCTTACAGCATGGTAAGGGCCTCTCTCCACCAACCCCCGCGAGGCAGCCAGCCGTGACGTCATCGAGCGGGACAAAAAACACTGCGCGCCCCCTCTCACTCTGTTCTACTCCCTCTCTCTCTCCCAGATCCTATCATTACTAGTTAATGATAAAATATATACTTTACAATTAAATATATAAAGCCTTGACATGGGCGAAAACAAAGAGCCTTTCTGGACTGCCCATGACACAAGCTTTCATATGAAATAAAGCACACTCTAATACACAAACTGTAGCCCCATCCACTGCCCTGGCGATCCTAGCGAGTCACTGTAGGACAAGCCATGCGGTTCTAACGGAGTGGTTAACGTCACAATACATATTCATGTAGACATGCATTTGAACATCCATATACCATTCGTAAACAAACATTTATTTACGCACATATACTGTATTTGCATTACTTTATATTACATTCACAAACATATTCATTTACACAAACACATGTAACTATCCACACATTGACGCACTTGTGCTTGTGAACGTCGTCAAGCCGTCTTATAGCACGTTATGCAAGTATGAATGACTTTAATTCTGTTTGATCATTATATCATAATGGTAACAGATATGTAGACAATAGACATGTGGAATAGGATACCTAGCGCCATTGTGGGATCAAGAACGATAGAGAGTTTCAAAATAAAATTAGATAAACGTATGAAAGAGATGGGTTGGGTGTGAGAGGGATCTGCCTTGTTTTGGCCAATCGACTGTCTGCAGACTCCCATATGTTCTTATAAGATGGATATGTAAGACGAAGAATATACACACATATATAACGCCTATATACAAGCCTAGTTAGATGTATAAATAGGTATGTGTGAGTGTGTGTGGCGTAGGGAGTTGAGTGTGGAATAGGTCTGTATATACAACATGTAGGATTATAATTTAATAAAGTCCAACGTTTTTAACCCTTAATTAGCGGCTCACCACATAAGTCGAGTTAAATAAAGCTGGACTATGTGGCGGCGCTCGACATAGGTCGAGTGGCAATTTCAGCACGTAATGTTGCTGAGAGAGAGAGACAAGTGGTGGCAGGAGACTAGCGAGCGTATGACTGCTCCAGACCACCGCGGCGAACCTACTGACACGAATCTCAGCTCCCTCCTCCCTCTCTCACTCGCTACATACTGAATTATATGGGGAAAGTACCGAATTACATGCTTTTTGCACTCGCGTTGCACGGTTATTGCAAGAAAACTAGCCATCATAAAAGGATCGTTATGGTGTCATTCGAAAGCTCTGTTTATGCCCTTTCAGGGATAGGTACTTGTTTTACGTTCTGGGTCTTATTTAGGCATGAAAATGATCACGTAAACAGCCCTATTTTGGCTAAAAACACCCCGCTGGGCAGTACATATAAATAAACCGCATAGGCCGCTCGTAAGGTGTTAATGATAATATAAATAATAATCCAAAGAATTTCGATTCAACAGTCTAATTGGCTGAATTATATGGCGATAAATACGAAAACACTTGTGGTGGTGTCCCGTAGCCTACCCAGTGTGGCTGGGCTGCGAGACACCACTGGTGGTGTCACGCAGCCCAGCCAGTGAGGCTGGGCTACGGGACACCACCAGTGGTGTCCCGTAGCCCAGCCTCACTGGCTGGGCTGCGAGACACCACTGGTGGTGTCCCGTAGCCACTTCGTAATATAAATGTTGCTTGTGTGGGAGGCGAGCGAGAGAGTGTGAGGGAGTACACCCGGCAGCGAGGTGAGCTATGACGCGGCTCGCTTGGGCGCTGACGGCATTGGCGGCCGGGTGGTCAACTAGTCCCTTCCCGTCGCGGCCTCGTGTTTTTACCAGCTCAGAGCTTGCCTGACACGCGTATCGCCTACATCCTTTGCAATTCTGTCCCCCATACTCGCTACTTTGCATACTATTTCTCTCTCTCGACTTCTCCTTTCTCATTCTCTAATCTTTATTAAACTCAAAATCCCTTCTGGTTTCAGCATAGACGTTCACCGTCGACCAGTCGTATTGTACGCGAAGCTCTCAGATATTTCCATGTATTAGGTTAAGGAGGTATTATGCTTTATTGAGGTTTAGAGAGACGGACTTTTCCGTATGTGTCCTCTCTCGGAAAGGTTGTAGACCGGTATATGTCTCCCTGGCAAGGTGTTGAGTGATTCTTCTTGGTTATCTAAAGCTAGACTGGGGGTAAGGTTACTGTGTCGTTGTCTCCGATGTGTGCAGTGTTAGCTAAGCTCTGCACGACATCGACAGGTACTGTGGGTGCCTAAGTTGTCTTCGGGTTGGTTTACTTTGCGAGCACAGCGCTGTGGTGTGAGAGGGCCATAGCCTATACCTCACAACATAGTGATGCCTCTTTGTGTTGACTTCTGAGGGATCGCCAGGATAGAGCTAGGTACTAGAGACCTAGATTTATCAAGAGAGCATCCCCGTCATATAACGTAATCTTCATTATACCACCCTCGGACAACGTTAGGCTACGAGCCGCATGCTCGCCCATTGTTGCCCTGCCTTGATACCCCAGCTAGACTTTATTAACTGAGCAGACACTGGTTAGAGATAAGCCCCATTATTATATGTATGCAGCATTATTATTCACTGCACTTTTGAGCCGAGGTTGTTGTTGAGTTGCACAACCCGAGTAGGCTGTTGCGTTGTGTCACAAAGCATTTCTTTAGTTGTCGAGCATTACTACCTTTGCGCAGTCTTTATTATTCGCCTGCCTATTATTACTATATGTCCTAGCATTTATTGTGACCCGTATTCTGCATTATAATTGTTCAAGATTCTTTACGAACATCTTCCCAGCATCAGACTTATTTCAGAAGTTTCCAGTTGATGTTGCAGGACTAGCATTGCACTTTCTTTAATACAGGAGTGCCAGTTATTTGAGTATCTACAGTAACGTTAATTAATCACGTTAACTATCTTTTCTTTGTGTAACATAATCGAGTAATCTTTTACTGTTTGAGAATAGGCTGTTTCATTGAGCGTCAGCCTAGTGTGTGTGCACCAGTTACCGAGTCATAGGATACCTCGTTGTCCAGGCACGACTCAGGGCGGTAATGGTGTTTTGTTTTCCAGTGTTTAAGGCGGGGGTTGGATCTAGTGTTACCGTTGTTGCTTTTTGCCATTATCTAGTCCAATGTTGAAGAGCCCTGTGTCTTTGAGAACCTGGATCGTAACAAATGGCGACCTCGCCAGGATCTTGTGAACTAAGAGATAATTGCAGGATTGTTGTGGTCATTTGTTTTATTGAGGAATATAGTGGGCACGTTAAATTTTTGTTTGGCAAAGTAGTATAGCACTTGAGAGTCTTCAGACATTTTTGGCAATTGAATAGTGCTACATAGGAGCTTGGGTACTTCTTCTTTTTTTTTATAAACGTGAGAATTTTTGGTGGACACAAAGGGAGACGAATCAGATCATACTGAGAGTTCAGGGAATGATGCAGGCTCTGATGGGCAGATGCCAGGGGGGTTAGTAACTAGTGAGGAGGCCGCAAAGAAGTTTTTGGAGGTGCCTATAACAGCTGATCGACTAGAGGGAATTACCAAATATGGTCTACAGTGTTTGGCTCCCCTCATGGGGCTTAAGGTGGCTCATGGCATCAAGAAGAACGATTTGAGGGCTTGCGTACTGGGGGCGGCTAGTGAGGTCCAGGGTGGAGAGGGTGCTCGGGGACTTCTGCTGGAGCCCCCCCCTCCACTCTACTCCCATCGGGACCTCTAGGATGCCGGAGTTTAGTACGTTCCCGCAGGCCGATAGCCGCTGGCAGCGTGGTTTAGGATTGCTGGGTGGGCCTCCAATAGTTGCACCTCCTCAAAGTTTCACTACAGAAATGCTCTTCCAGCTTGAGATGGCTAAGATGCAGGCTGAGCGTGAGGAACGTCTCGAACTCGCTAAGATAGAGGCTAAGCGACAGGCTGATCTCGAACTCACTAAGGCTAAACAACAGACGGATCTCAAACTCGCTAAGGCTAAACAACAGACGGATCTCGAACTCGCTAAGGCTAAACAACAGACTGATCTCGAACTCGCGAGAATAAAAGCCCAGTCGGAGGCTGAGTCTACCAGGTACCATGCAGATTTCGATCTTGAGAAGACTCGGGTGGAAACGACAGGGCAACGTCTCGGTGGTGGGAATTGTGGGCATGATCAGTCTTTGTCGCACCTGTTGAAGCTAGTCCCTGTATTTGATGAGTCGGGTGACACCGAATTTTTCATGAGATTCGAGAAGAAGTGCCAGGAACACCAGTGGCCTGGGGAGAAGTGGGCAGCCCTTGTTTCCTCTAGACTTGTGGGCAAGGGACTCAGGGCTTATGATGCATTGCCTATAGAGTCGTGTATTATCTATGAGGAACTCAAGGAGGCTGTCCTGAGAGCATACGAACTACAACCAGAGACGTACAGGTTGAAGTTCCGGGGTGTTACCTAGGGTCGGGAGAGCACCTTTTTGGAACATGCCCGGGAGCTGTCCGATGCTTTTGGGAATTGGCTGAGGTCGGAGAAAGCTACTACGTTTGACGACATTACACAGTTGGTGCTTTTAGAGCAGTTTTTCAAATGCACGGGCGGCGACCTGACGTTAAACCTGAAAGAAAAGCAACCAAAAACTCTACAGGAGGCAGCTGAGATGGCTGACCTCCGGCTATCACTAATTCGTGGGTGCGGGTCTGCCCAGCGTAGTGAGGCAGGTAACAAGGGGCCTGATGCCCCACCCCCCCGAGTTAGTGGTATACCTTATGCAAACAAGTACAAGAGCCATGATACCAAGACTGACCACAAGACTAGCACCGTCCCATTTAAGAAGGGGCCGGGCCCTTCCCAGTACCAAGAGAAGCCCAAAGGGGAGTTGGAGTGTTATCATTGTCATAAAAAGGGGCACTTTGCAAGAGTCTGTCCTAGCAAACCACCTAAAGCAGCTGTGTCTTTGGCCTGCAACATTGGTGTGTCTCCGAAGTCGTCTGAGTTTGCCCGGGGCAGTTCGTCAGAGGCTGAGGCACAGCCAATGCAGAAGCACCTGGGAGGCTCGAACCCTGCTCAGGATGTTTTTTGCGACCATAGAGGGCGGGGTTGCATGATGTGGGCGGGGCGCAAGTATGGAGTACAGGTCTTGCGTGATACAGGTGCTTCCCAGACTCTGATGAAAAACTTGACTGGCTACCCTATAAACGCGGCTCGGGTGGTAGTGGTGCAGGGTATTAATGCAACTCGGTCATACCCGCTGGTGCGGTTGGAGTTGGAGGTGGATGGTGTGGCACGTGAATTGGATGTCGGGATTGTGGAGAAACTGCCAGTGGTGGGCGTCGCCTTCTTCTCGGCAACGACTTTGCAATGCCCGCTTCTGAGGTTCTACCCTTAGTCGTTGCCGAGAGGCCGGCCGACGTGAGTAGGGAAGAGCAAGAGTGGGTCGAGCGGTGGCAGACACAACCCCTGGCGTGTGTTGTCACCCGAGCTCGGACAGCTAAAGTGTCACAGCCTAGTCCTCCGTCTTCAGACCAGCGGAGGAACGATCAACAGGAGGAGGCTAAAGCTGGAGTTGGTTTTAAGAGTTTTGACTCGGCGGCTCTCCTGGGTGATTCAGTATTAGCACCATTACTTAATTCTGGAGTAGCCCCTGGGCCTGTCATCGAGAGTGACGAGGCTGGGCATGACGAGTCTCCACGACAGCAACGTTATGTACATCAAGAGAGACAGAGAGAGCAGCCCAGTATCGGGGAAGGTCATGCATTGCTCCGGGAGCAGTTAGATCGCTTGGCACCCTCAGATATACGTCGGTTGCAACTAGAGGACCCTGAGCTCCAAACGTGTGCTAATGGAGCTGTAGAGCTCGACGTGGACGGCAATGCACAGCCAGGAGATTTTGTTTATTTAGAAGGCATCCTCTATAGGCGTTTTCAAGACCCTAAACGTAGTTGGCAAGAGGCGTCCGGAGTAGTGGACCAGTTGGTGGTGCCACGGGAGTGCAGGGATAGCCTACAGAGGTTGGCGCATGACATACCACTGGCAGGACATCTAGGGGTGAGAAAAACGGTGGCGGCTTTAGAAAAATTGTTTTGGTGGCCGGGGTTGAAGGGGCAGGTGGTAACCTGGATAGCAAGGTGTCATACGTGCCAGAGGGTTGGAAAACCTAACCAAACAATTCCGAGAGCCCCGTTGCACCCCATTCCTGTCAGTGGACCGCCCTTCAGTAAGGTCATCATTGATATGGTCGGTCCCCTACCCCCTACTAGTGCCGGTAATACATTTCTATTAACTATCATGGATGTGGCCACTCGTTATCCTGATGCATATCCAATGAGAAATGGCACGGCGAAAACTGTTGTCCGGAACCTGCTCTTGTATTGCTCGCGGTATGGTTACCCGCAAGAGGTGCAATCGGACCAAGGTTCTAATTTTACATCTAATCTGTTCAAACAAACTATGATTCAGCATGGCATCAGCACTGTCATCTCTTCTGCGTATCACCCGGAGAGTCAAGGGGTGTTGGAGAGGTGGCACGCCACGCTGAAAAGCATGCTTCGATGTTACTGCGCAGAGAATGGAAAGGATTGGGACCTTGGTCTGCCGTATGTTTTGTTCGCGGCAAGAGAAGTACCTGGAGAGAGTCTCGGTTTCAGTCCGAATGAGCTTGTTTTCGGGCATCAGGTGAGGGGTCCTCTCCACATGGTGAAGGAGATGTGGGAGGGCACTAGGCATATTGTTCTGCGAGATAAGTTGCAACCTCTTGTTCCTGAGCGACAAGAGGAGTTGTTTACTAGGCTGTGGCAGTACGTCCGCATGTTTGTTGCTTCTCCAGGCCTGATGTACGGGATAGAATCCGACATGGAGGCTGGAGGCAGTGCAAGGCTCGAGTTGGTTCCCTACCGTGTGAATCCTGCTCGACAGCCTGTTGTGAAGGCGGAGCTGGACGGCGTGTGGAGAGGGGGTCTAAGGGATGAGGGATATCGTGAGTGGTCGTTGCCAGTGGCTTTGCAACCTGAGTTTGGTGGCAGAGTCCGTGTGTATGTTGATTGCAAGAGTGTGGAAGCATTATCCCTGACAGACGCCTATCCATTACCCAGAGTTGACGACACCATAGACCGCTTCGGGGCTGCCTCGCTCATCACGAAGGTAGAACTAGTGAAGGGTTATTGGCAGGCCCCGTTGCCGGAAAGAGAGAAGAGAAGTGCCAGTCTTGCTATGAACTGGGCAGTTTATCAGTGTCAGGTGTTGTTGTGCTGCCGGAACACAAGTTGGATGTGTGGCATGCTAAGGGCAACTGATAATGTTTTGGCTTTGTTTGCAGGAGAACCCTCGCTGTTCAGTCAGTGTCTGCCGTGGGTGGAGGATCCGGGGTAGGCTACCACAGTATGTTGGTATAGCCTCCTATCTTGGCTCGCGGTGTATTTTTGCGCTGGTGCTTGTTGGCTCGCGTGTGTAGGATCAGCGTAGGGTCGCAGGGCAGGAGTTGTTGGCTTTGATTAGAAGAAAATTAGGCTACATCCATAGTAGCCGCCAAAAACAACATTATAATAAAATATGAAAAAATAAATAAAAACCCTTTCTTTTTAATAATTAATTTTAAGATAATATTGTAGCTGAGTACTGAGTGCAGATGATTTTCCCTCAGTAGGCTGTGCTTCTTAAAGCTCGCTCTGGGAGCACAATGTTATGAATTAATGTTTTATATTTGGGAAGGGTGATAAGATTTTGTTATATATAAAATGTTGTTGTATTTTTTTTTTTGAGGAAACTGAGCTTGCATTCCATTCCGGTATATACTCAGGCCCAATACCCACTTTTATTCTATATACTCAGGCCCAATACCCACTTTTATTCTATATACTCAGGCCCAATACCCACTTTTATTCTATATACTCAGGCCCAATACCCACTTTTATTCTATATACTCAGGCCCAATACCCACTTTTATTCTATATACTCAGGCCCAATACCCACTTTTATTCTATATACTCAGGCCCAATACCCACTTTTATTCTATATACTCAGGCCCAATACCCTTTTATTCTATATACTCAGGCCCAATACCCACTTTTATTCTATATACTCAGGCCCAATACCCACTTTTATTCTATATAGTCAGGCCGAATACCCACTTTTCCTATTTTGTTTTATTTTCAGTTTCCCTCTTTTACCTTTTTGTTTTGGGGGGGGGGGGAGGGGGGGGGGTGACTCAAGACAGAGCCAGAATAGGGCCAGGCGCCTGATTGACTATATGAAATATATAACAGCCAAAATGCAGCAACATCACTACGGCTTTGCAATATTTGATTATGAAAAAAAAAATATATAATAGCATACAACACACAACCATAGAATGCTATGGGTAACCAATACAATATCTACACAGACATTAAGGGGGGGGTGGGGGGACACCCTTTTTCTCTCCTTATCTCACTTTCTCTGGCTTGTATCCATTCGGTCCCATTCAGCCTACTGCTTTAAGACGTTTATCCACATTCAGGTGTCCATTTCTACCTGGCGAGCGATAGCTAGCCAGCATTGTATGGAGAAATAGAAATTTTTCTATCGAAAAATTTACAAATTTAGCCTTCTGTCAAATTTGTTTAAAAAAAATAGGATGGCTCGCTAGCGCTTGCCAGGAAAAAATCGGCACCTGGATGGGGATAAAAGTCTTAAAACGTAGGCTGAATGGGGCCGAATGGATACAACCCAGAGAAAGAGAGGGAGAGAGAGAGAGAGCAAACAAAAACGAGGTGGGGCCCCTTAATAAGGTTAGGCTCCAGCAACAACAAGCGCGAAGTGAAAAAAGTTACATGATAAAAGTGATAAAATGTTGCAATAACAATAAGTGCAAGAACAAAAAACGACAATTTATTAGCGCAAAGAACTACCGCACTTAAAATGATGAGGTGGAAGAGAAACCGTAGCTCTAGTTGAGTTAAAATGAGGATAACATGTGCAAGGAATTAACGATGTCCAGTAGTTAAAATTATAAAAAAAATACTTTGTTGGAATAGATATCGACCCGAAATGAAAACAAAATATAACTGATAAAAAAGTGTTGATTGAGCTTCAAATGAAAAGCATTATCAAGGAGTGAGGGGAAAAGAAAATAAGACCTTCAAAATAATGAATTCCGGATTATATATATATATATATATAATTATTATATATATATATATATTATATATATATATATATATATATATATATATATATATATATATATATATATATATATATATATATATATATATATATATATATATATATATATATATATATACATACACACACACATACATAAATTACATACATCTATATACTGTATATATATATATATTTACTGTATATATATTAAACTCCATTGAAAATATTACTAATATTACTAAGGCAAACAAAATACTAAATTACAAAGCGCCAGATTTAGGTGGAGCTGGGTGATGGTGGAAGCTTTAATCAACAATTAAGATGAAAGCAAAGACAGAAAAAGTGCGATGAAAAAGAAAAAGAGTAGACAGTGGAAAAGGAAGATAACCTCGCCGCGGAGGGTGAGGGAGGGGTGGTGGGTGTGGGGGGGGAGGGATCTAGGGGGAGTTTAGAGTGTCAGCTGTAGAAATTTGATGCTTGCCACGATAGTACAGTGTTATAGGAAGCTTATAAAAATAAAACAAACAAATCGGAAATGTCCATATTATTCGGGGACAAAGGTGGAGCCTCCCCTAGACTATATTTATCCTTTCATTAGAGTGATGCCGAAAGTTGAGACTATAGAGGTAACTCACGAAATTTGAATTAAACTGTTCACCTAAAAATAGCGTCACACGGTGAAATTTGAACTGAACTGTACTGTGCTGATAACATTGGCATAATTTAGTATCTACTGTATGTCATTTAGTAGCTAATAAGATAATAATAGGCTTTTGCATACAATGTAACTCTGGGTGGTACCAATAAGCTCGTTCACAGATACGGATATTGTGTTGAGTTATATTTGATAAGTTGATAACAGCAGACAAACACAAAACCAAATAACCTAGATAAAGACCATCACATTATTTTCGCAAACTTCGTTTCGTGGAAATAATGAAGCCCTGGCAAGAGACAGAATTTGAAGTTGAGGTCCGATTAAAGCCACTTTCACACATTCACAATGTTGGTCCCGATTTACCCCGAGGTACACAAATTTGGTACATCGGCAGAGACAGTGACACAATGTACGCGTTTGACAACGAAGCCTCGATGGTAACACGTCATAGCCACGACGGGCCAGATGGTACCACGTTGCAACCGAGGGCGCCACGTCAATGTCCTAACGGTCCAAATTCCGGTCATAACCGTACCCCGACCGGTCAAAACCGTACCCCGACGTGGCACGAGGGGAAGACGACGAGGGGGTGGATGGACTTACGATGGTGTTATGGGCGTGACACGACGAACACGACGCCACAATGACAGACGGGGTGACAGACACAATTCGATATAAAAGGGGCCGGTTCTGGTACCTGTACCTCACTCTACACAGTACACACCTCCCAAGCCACGGCCACACGTCAGCACCACTCGCCCTACCCTACACCATGAATGAACTCGAGGTCCTCCAGCTGCAGGTAGATCTGGCAGCACATCAGGCAAGATTAGATGTTGCCCTGTACAGAGCCATGCAGAATGTGCAGGATGCCCAGGGGCCACCCAGGTTACGGAGAAGGCAGGTCTGGACCCGGAAGTGGCTGTTATTGCATACCGTGTATCAGTGGCGGTCGATATAGCCACACAAGAACAAGAACACACACATACGCACTCGACAATTAATATCCACAGGTAGGCTACACACGTGTTTCGTGTTTCGGTAATCATACCTGTACACTGATTTTTTCCTTTGAACTTATTAACTCGTTTGATATAAGTTGATTATGATATATTATATACGCTATAGGCCTAGCCTATACCATATTAGGTATTTATTTATTAATTCATGTGCGTGTTTATAGTGTTGTCATACGCACATAATGAATAAATAAAGACCTGATATGGTATAGGCCTATGCCGTATATAATATTCCATAATCAACTTATATCAAACGAGTCAATAAGTTCAAATGAAAAATCAGTGTACCGGTATGATTACCGAAACACGAAGTGTAGCCTACCTGTGGAGATTAAACGCACGGTTATATTATATACTATATGAGATGTACCGGCATTTCGTTTTTTTTATCGTTATTTTTATTTTAATACTAAATCACAGCAATGTTTTCCGCTGAACATGATGGCGGTGTTTAGAATAATTATGCTATCATCAATATTGGATTTTATAGAAAATCTATAGGCCTAACGATAGTTTTTTGTTTTTATAGAATCCCAGCCGCACCAAAATATTCGCTCTCAATTGGCTTTCACCCATAATAGGCCCTAATTATTATTTTTTTTTTTTATGAACGGCAAGAGGAAAGATTAGGCCTATAAAAGATTTAAAAAAAAAAAAAAAAATGTGGCATTTCACCGTAGGTGCAGGTTATAATTATATAGGCCTACTGTTCAGTCTGCCCATACTTTCCCTGCCAATCTCAGTTGGTTTTCATCAGTATTTATCGGGTGTATATATGGTAATGACGGGGTGGCACTGATATAATTATAGCCTAGGCCTATTAACCCTCTCCGACATACGACGCGATTTTGAGCCTATTGGCGATACTTTAAAGCCTTTGTTACCATCAGGGATATTTAGAAACCTTTAGTTTAGTTACTTCAACCTCTGCAGTTGTCTTTGAGTTAGCTGTGGGCAGAAAACTAATTTTGGAGAGGTAATTATAAGAGTGGGATAACTCTATTTCTTATTGCTAATCTGGCAACCTCTGCATCATATGTGCGTGAAAGGGTTAAGATGATTGCACATGTTAAACATTTATGAAATTGCCTTACCTGGTACTGGAGGTTTCATGGAGGCGGCCTTCTCCTCCATCAATCGGTTCTTTTTGTCTGCGTTTTTAAAATCGCAAAGGCCCTTGTTGTAAAAGAGGGCATTATCCCGGTACCACTCCCCAAGCTCCTCCACATCCTCCGCAAACAGGGCGTACTCCTGCTTCCGTGATTTTTTGCCTTTCGTTGGTGTTGGTGTTGCCTGGTGTTGTGCTGGTGGTGTCTCTGCCTGCTCGTTGCTTGGTCCAGCAACCTCCTGCGTCGGTTCAATGGCGTCGGGTGTGTCAGCGAGTGGTGGTAGGCCCAGGCCCATAGGGACAGGTCGGGGACCTCTTCATCTGCAAATGCCACATGGTTACCACTGCTGCTGCCTTTGCCGTCTTCTTACACCTCTTTACAGGGATGGTTAGGTTCTTATTACGGGGCGTGGAGTGTGGGGTATGTAGAAATAATTAATGTTGATAGATGTGCACTGTTCACTTGGCGAGGGCGAGTGAGGACTGTGAGGCAGAGGCCTTCCTCGGGGCCAGTGTTGCCATTTTGGCGGATTTTTCGCTAAATATAGCGGTTTTGGGTCCTCATCTGGTGGTTAAATTTGCCATCTAGCGGCTAGCGGGATTTCTGGCGGGCTTACAAAGTATCTGGCGGATTTCTAGCGGTTTCTTAGGCTTACAAAGTATCTGTCGGATTTCTAGCTTTTTTTCTTTAGCTTACGAAGTATCTGGCGAATTTCTAGTGGTTTTTCTTAGTAAATGTAGCCACATGTCGGTATTATTGCTGATTTGTAATTGCCTGTACCAGACCAGTGTGAATTAGTTTATTCAGAAAATGAACAAGGGATATTCCTGTGACGTCATGAGTACTTTGTGTTTTTATTGGCTGTCTTATCATGCGATCTAGAGCGGTCTTTGTATTTGTTAAAGAAGCGATGGTACCATCTTTGAGTTATTTATTATTTTCGCGTATTGTAACAGTGTTCGTATTATTTAGTTATGCTCCCTGATTGTCGGATTGAGTTGTTTTTTCATAGACTAATGGCGCAAGTGCCTGCACTAATTGTGCAATACTATACTTGTGGCAGTGCCTGTGTTGCCACCACGATTTCAAATTCAATTCAAGGGCTACTAGCTTGGGGATGGGGGTAGTCTATAACCAGTTGTGTTTAGTGGTGGTACATTTTTCCGGAGTGAGAATCCTGATATATTTCAAATATCAAGTATGCCTGAACCACAATACAGCCAGAAATTTAGAAATGGGTGGTTAATTCTCATTCAGTACCAGTGACACCCTTTATATTACATTCAGTACCAGTGACACCCTTTATATTACATTCAGTACCAGTGACACCCTTTATATTACATTCAGTACCAGTGACACCCTTTATATTACATTCAGTACCAGTGACACCCTTTATATTACATTCAGTACCAGTGACACCCTTTATATTACATTCAGTACCAGTGACACCCTTTATATTACATTCAGTACCAGTGACACCCTTTATATTACATTCAGTACCAGTGACACCCTTTATATTACATTCTGGCAATAATTAGACGATTTTGTTTAGCTTAGAAAAGACGTTTACCAATTCAAAGGCTACATACTATAGCATATAATCATTTTAGCTACCATACATCCTTCCTAAGCTTTATATAATCGTCTAAATGTAGTTGAAATAAAATATAAAAGACGTCACCGGTACTGAAAGGGATAGGCTATATATATTATATGATGTATATATATATATTTTTTTTTTTTTTTTTTTTGTGCTGGTGTTTGGGTGGCAATTAACGCAGTTTTCGCAAATCCCAGTACATCTAAATTGGTGTATATGTCCACTGAATTATTGTATTCAATGAATACCAAATAAATATCAATTAGCGGATTAGGGGGCAAATCTAGCGGAATTTGGAAGCTGATATGGCGGAATTGTAAATTGGTGGATGGCAACACTGCTCGGGGCTGGTTTTATGGCCGCGTCTGGGGCTCGTGGATGCAGCGTGGGGCACGGAGTACAGCGGGGGTTACGCGGCATGCTCCGTGAGCCTGTCTTGGTGGGTGTGGGGGATTTGAAAATGGCCCTTTATCTTTCACGACGTACCCCGACGACACCACGTCGATGCCGATGGAGACACGCCAGACCCACGTCATCGACAGGATGTATCCGATGGTACCACGTCAAAAGGCCAAAAGGCCATCGTGCAACATTTTTGAACAAATCTAAAACTTTGGTGGCCAAGCCCGATTTGCCACGTCCTGCACCGCGGGTAACACGACGCTCCCCGACGACCCCGACACACGTTGGGGATTGCACCACGTTGTGTCCCGATATTCAAATAGGGAACATCGGGACCAACATCGTGAATGTGTGAAAGCCTCCCCCAACCAAGCAACATTTACCCAGTCAGTAAATTATGAGGCTCTCCCCCGAACACCTAGTGCAAGCCCTGAGAGAGAGAGAGAGAATGAGAGATAGATAGATATATATATATATATATATATATATATATATATATATATATATAGAGAGAGAGAGAGATGGGGGGGGGGGGGGTAACCAACGGAGGGAGCTGCATAGTGCGTTGTTATGTGTGCAATTAGTTTGCTTGGGAACCAGATTAACTTGCTCATATAGTAATGTACACCCTATGTGGTCGATTGTGTTCTTTCATTTCATAAATGTTATTTTAGTAAGCGTTGTTTCCACAGTGATTTTGATATTTTGTTTTGACTTTATATTGTCTTTGTCCAAGTTTTGGTGTGACTTTGTTTGCAAGTTTTAAATTTTAATGGAACGTGGTTTTTTACTCCTCTCGCCAAGAATTTCAGGAATGTCAACGGCCTCAGTAAGGGGAGGCAGTTGTTTTTTCGAGTCCTCCAGCTCCTCCTTCATGTTTAGCCCTATTAGTTATGAAATTTCAAGACATTCGCTCCATTAGTTTGGCAATATTCAGACCTTTTGCCCCATTTCTTCGCCAATATTAAGACTTTTCGTGCTATTTAGGTGTCTATTTTTTCCTGGCGAGCGATAGCGAGCCTGTAATTATAGAAGTAACCGGCCTTCGGCCATTACATTTTTCCACTGAAAAATGTACAAATCTATATCGCGGGTGTTTTATTAAGCTTGATAGAGGTTTAGAGACCGAACTAAACCCCCTCCTTAAACCATTGAGCCGAACCAGTAAATTATGCTGCACAATACCGTCTGGGCTCCCTTAAGCAAGCACAGTCGTGTACAATAATCCTTCGAAAACACGGTGACATCCTTATACACTAATAGAAACACCCACACGAATTTTGGCTGGGGGTCAAAATATTACAATGGACCACGAGCAGAAATGTTAAACATATTATACAAACACGAACAGAAAATAGATGATGATCCAGACATAGCCATAGCCAAGTCCAACTCTCTCTCTCTCTCTCTCTCTCCCTTGATACAAATCCTCTTATGTTTTGTTTAACTCCTCTGTTCCTTATGTCCCGACCCTTTTACTTTATCTCATCAATGTCAACCTTTTATGTTGTTCCTAAATGCCACAGCAATCCTCTTCCCTCTACCCTTGCATCCTTCCCGGCATTACATATACCGATATATTATCCTTCCAACCTCCCCTTCATTATCAACCTTTAAGAGTCCCCAATCAAGCTTTAAGGGAGCTCACCGGCTTTTGTATCTATCTCTCTTTTTCTCTCTTTCTTTGGCTTGTATCCATTCGGCCCCATTCAGCCAACTGTTTAAGACGTTTATCCCCATCCAGGTGTCGATTTCTTCCTGGCGAGCGAGAGCGAGCCAACATTGTATGGAGAAATCCGGCTTCGCCGGACATTTTTCTATCGAAAAATGCACTACTTGATATACAGTATAATTTATCTATATCCATTAACTCCTATTTCTATTGATTTTTGTCGCTCTGTCCTCCTATTATATCTCGCTATTCTTCCCCACCCCGGCCTCTCTGTGATGTAATAACCCAGACAGTGTCACGAGCCTCATTATCATAATTACATATTCCATGAGCCATCCCTTGGGTTCCTCCATGCATCACCATCATCATCCTGCCCTAGCGCTCTCAACCTCTATTTATCCTCCTCCTCTTTGTTCTTATTATATTTATTATGTTTACCTTTTGCATTGTCACCTGTTGGGTTTTGTGTTCTCCCTATTCTTGCTCTGTCTTGAATCCCCCCCCCCCAAAAAAAAAAAGGGAAAAGTGGGGATTGGGCCTGAGTATATAGATAGATAGATAGATAGATAGACAGACAGACAACCTCCGTAGCAGTGGAAGGCCTATGAATGATCGACTGTGTTTTATTTTTGTTGTTATTGGTGTCGTTGTTGGGGTAACTGGATATGGCCAGTGGATACGAGAATTATGATTTATCACTTGTTGTTATTGGTGTTGTTGTTGGGGTAACTGGATATGGCCAGTGGATACGAGAATTATGATTTATCACTTGTTGTTATTGGTGTTGTTGTTGGGTAACTGGATATGGCCAGTGGATACGAGAATTATGATTTATCACTTGTTGTTATTGGTGTTGTTGTTGGGGTAACTGGATATGGCCAGTGGATACGAGAATTATGATTTATCACTTGTTGTTATGGGTGTTGTTGTTGGGGTAACTGGATATGGCCAGTGGATACGAGAATTATGATTTATCACTTGTTGTTATTGGTGTTGTTGTTGGGGTAACTGGATATGGCCAGTGGATACGAGAATTATGATTTATCACTTGTTGTTATTGGTGTTGTTGTTGGGGTAACTGGATATGGCCAGTGGATTCGATAATTATGATTTATCACTTGTTGTTATTGGTGTTGTTGTTGGGGTAACTGGATATGGCCAGTGGATACGAGAATTATGATTTATCACTTGTTGTTATTGGTGTTGTTGGGGTAACTGGATATGGCCAGTGGATACGAGAATTATGATTTATCACTTGTTGTTATTGGTGTTGTTGTTGGGGTAACTGGATATGGCCAGTGGATACGAGAATTATGATTTATCACTTGTTGTTATTGGTGTTGTTGTTGGGGTAACTGGATATGGCCAGTGGATACGAGAATTATGATTTATCACTTGTTGTTATTGGTGTTGTTGTTGGGGTAACTGGATATGGCCAGTGGATACGAGAATTATGATTTATCACTTGTTGTTATTGGTGTTGTTGTTGGGGTAACTGGATATGGCCAGTGGATACGAGAATTATGATTTATCACTTGTTGTTATTGGTGTTGTTGTTGGGGTAACTGGATATGGCCAGTGGATACGAGAATTATGATTTATCACTTGTTGTTATTGGTGTTGTTGTTGGGGTAACTGGATATGGCCAGTGGATACGAGAATTATGATTTATCACTTGTTGTTATTGGTGTTGTTGTTGGGGTAACTGGATATGGCCAGTGGATACGAGAATTATGATTTATCACTTGTTGTTATTGGTGTTGTTGTTGGGGTAACTGGATATGGCCAGTGGATACGAGAATTATGATTTATCACTTGTTGTTATTGGTGTTGTTGTTGGGGTAACTGGATATGGCCAGTGGATACGAGAATTATGATTTATCACTTGTTGTTATTGGTGTTGTTGTTGGGGTAACTGGATATGGCCAGTGGATACGAGAATTATGATTTATCAATTGTTGTTATTGGTGTTGTTGTTGGGGTAACTGGATATGGCCAGTGGATACGAGAATTATGATTTATCACTTGTTGTTATTGGTGTTGTTGTTGGGGTAACTGGATATGGCCAGTGGATACGAGAATTATGATTTATCACTTGTTGTTATTGGTGTTGTTGTTGGGGTAACTGGATATGGCCAGTGGATACGAGAATTATGATTTATCACTTGTTGTTATTGGTGTTGTTGTTGGGGTAACTGGATATGGCCAGTGGATACGAGAATTATGATGTATCACTTGTTGTTATTGGTGTTGTTGTTGGGGTAACTGGATATGGCCAGTGGATACGAGAATTATGATTTATCACTTGTTGTTATTGGTGTTGTTGTTGGGGTAACTGGATATGGCCAGTGGATACGAGAATTATGATTTATCACTTGTTGTTATTGGTGTTGTTGTTGGGGTAACTGGATATGGCCAGTGGATACGAGAATTATGATTTATCACTTGTTGTTATTGGTGTTGTTGTTGGGGTAACTGGATATGGCCAGTGGATACGAGAATTATGATTTATCACTTGTTGTTATTGGTGTTGTTGTTGGGGTAACTGGATATGGCCAGTGGATACGAGAATTATGATTTATCACTTGTTGTTATTGGTGTTGTTGTTGGGGTAACTGGATATGGCCAGTGGATACGAGAATTATGATTTATCACTTGTTGTTATTGGTGTTGTTGTTGGGGTAACTGGATATGGCCAGTGGATACGAGAATTATGATTTATCACTTGTTGTTATTGGTGTTGTTGTTGGGGTAACTGGATATGGCCAGTGGATACGAGAATTATGATTTATCACTTGTTGTTATTGGTGTTGTTGTTGGGGTAACTGGATATGGCCAGTGGATACGAGAATTATGATTTATCACTTGTTGTTATTGGTGTTGTTGTTGGGGTAACTGGATATGGCCAGTGGATACGAGAATTATGATTTATCACTTGTTGTTATTGGTGTTGTTGTTGGGGTAACTGGATATGGCCAGTGGATACGAGAATTATGATTTATCACTTGTTGTTATTGGTGTTGTTGTTGGGGTAACTGGATATGGCCAGTGGATACGAGAATTATGATTTATCACTTGTTGTTATTGGTGTTGTTGTTGGGGTAACTGGATATGGCCAGTGGATACGAGAATTATGATTTATCACTTGTTGTTATTGGTGTTGTTGTTGGGGTAACTGGATATGGCCAGTGGATACGAGAATTATGATTTATCACTTGTTGTTATTGGTGTTGTTGGGGTAACTGGATATGGCCAGTGGATACGAGAATTATGATTTATCACTTGTTGTTATTGGTGTTGTTGTTGGGGTCACTGGATATGGCCAGTGGATACGAGAATTATGATTTATCACTTGTTGTTATTGGTGTTGTTGTTGGGGTAACTGGATATGGCCAGTGGATACGAGAATTATGATTTATCACTTGTTGTTATTGGTGTTGTTGTTGGGGTAACTGGATATGGCCAGTGGATACGAGAATTATGATTTATCACTTGTTGTTATTGGTGTTGTTGTTGGGGTAACTGGATATGGCCAGTGGATACGAGAATTATGATTTATCACTTGTTGTTATTGGTTTTGTTGTTGGGGTAACTGGATATGGCCAGTGGATACGAGAATTATGATTTATCACTTGTTGTTATTGGTGTTGTTGTTGGGGTAACTGGATATGGCCAGTGGATACGAGAATTATGATTTATCACTTGTTGTTATTGGTGTTGTTGTTGGGGTAACTGGATATGGCCAGTGGATACGAGAATTATGATTTATCACTTGTTGTTATTGATGTTGTTGTTGGGGTAACTGGATATGGCCAGTGGATACGAGAATTATGATTTATCACTTGTTGTTATTGGTGTTGTTGTTGGGGTAATGGATATGGCCAGTGGATACGAGAATTATGATTTATCACTTGTTGTTATTGGTGTTGTTGGGGTAACTGGATATGGCCAGTGGATACGATAATTATGATTTATCACTTGTTGTTATTGGTGTTGTTGTTGGGGTAACTGGATATGGCCAGTGGATACGAGAATTATGATTTATCACTTGTTGTTATTGGTGTTGTTGTTGGGTTAACTGGATATGGCCAGTGGATACGAGAATTATGATGTATCACTTGTTGTTATTGGTTTTGTTGTTGGGGTAACTGGATATGGCCAGTGGATACGAGAATTATGATTTATCACTTGTTGTTATTGGTGTTGTTGTTGGGGTAACTGGATATGGCCAGTGGATACGAGAATTATGATTTATCACTTGTTGTTATTGGTGTTGTTGTTGGGGTAACTGGATATGGCCAGTGGATACGAGAATTATGATTTATCACTTGTTGTTATTGGTGTTGTTGTTGGGGTAACTGGATATGGCCAGTGGATACGAGAATTATGATTTATCACTTGTTGTTATTGGTGTTGTTGTTGGGGTAACTGGATATGGCCAGTGGATACGAGAATTATGATTTATCACTTGTTGTTATTGGTGTTGTTGTTGGGGTAACTGGATATGGCCAGTGGATACGAGAATTATGATTTATCACTTGTTGTTATTGGTGTTGTTGTTGGGGTAACTGGATATGGCCAGTGGATACGAGAATTATGATTTATCACTTGTTGTTATTGGTTTTGTTGTTGGGGTAACTGGATATGGCCAGTGGATACGAGAATTATGATTTATCACTTGTTGTTATTGGTGTTGTTGTTGGGGTAACTGGATATGGCCAGTGGATACGAGAATTATGATTTATCACTTGTTGTTATTGGTGTTGTTGTTGGGGTAACTGGATATGGCCAGTGGATACGAGAATTATGATTTATCACTTGTTGTTATTGATGTTGTTGTTGGGGTAACTGGATATGGCCAGTGGATACGAGAATTATGATTTATCACTTGTTGTTATTGGTGATGTTGTTGGGGTAACTGGATATGGCCAGTGGATACGAGAATTATGATTTATCACTTGTTGTTATTGGTGTTGTTGTTGGGGTAACTGGATATGGCCAGTGGATACGATAATTATGATTTATCACTTGTTGTTATTGGTGTTGTTGTTGGGGTAACTGGATATGGCCAGTGGATACGAGAATTATGATTTATCACTTGTTGTTATTGGTGTTGTTGGGTTAACTGGATATGGCCAGTGGATACGAGAATTATGATGTATCACTTGTTGTTATTGGTTTTGTTGTTGGGGTAACTGGATATGGCCAGTGGATACGAGAATTATGATTTATCACTTGTTGTTATTGGTGTTGTTGTTGGGGTAACTGGATATGGCCAGTGGATACGAGAATTATGATTTATCACTTGTTGTTATTGGTGTTGTTGTTGGGGTAACTGGATATGGCCAGTGGATACGAGAAATATGATTTATCACTTGTTGTTATTGGTGTTGTTGTTGGGGTAACTGGATATGGCCAGTGGATACGAGAATTATGATTTATCACTTGTTGTTATTGGTGTTGTTGTTGGGGTAACTGGATATGGCCAGTGGATACGAGAATTATGATTTATCACTTGTTGTTATTGGTGTTGTTGTTGGGGTAACTGGATATGGCCAGTGGATACGAGAATTATGATTTATCACTTGTTGTTATTGGTGTTGTTGTTGGGGTAACTGGATATGGCCAGTGGACACGAGAATTATGATTTATCACTTGATTTATTTAAGGGGAGACGGTTGTTTTTCTGGTCCCCTTTCTCCCTCGTGTTTAGTCCCATTATTGTTTTAGATTTGTAGACGTTCCGCCCATTTCTTTGGCGATTTTAAGACCTTCCGTCCCATTTCGTTATATATTTTAAGACCTATCGTGCCATTTAGGTGTCGATTTTTCCTGGCGAGCGATAGCGAGCCTGTAATTGTAAGAGGTATACATTTATCTTGAGGGGGGGGGGGGTGGAGGGGGTTCTAGGGAACGTATTTCTAAGTTTGAGGGAGGTCTAGCGAGGAAACTAAGAATTTATGAATTTATGAATAGGCCAAAAAAGCAGTGAATGTGCCCTTAAGATAGCAATAAGGATGATAGGTCACCTTAATCATTAGGTTGTAGCCCGGATTTGTTTATCAATAATATGGATATGACTCATAGAAGGGTCTCGCTTTAAATTTTGGATAAGTAGAACTGCATAACTAACATTGCACAAGTAAGGTGGAGGATATATGGATTTATCGCCTTGTTTGGGTAATATGTAATGCGATGCGTTGTTGTTGGGTAAACTATATAAGACGATTTTATGCAGATTAGGAAGGACCTCTAGCAATAATCAGGCTTCAAACTATCTCAACCAATCCTTTTAACTACCGCAGATAGTATAGATTATATAATATGTACTGAGCTGAAGCATGGTAGCTAAATAAAGTAGATATGACTTACAGAAACTTACCATTCACATATTTAATTTCCAGTTTTAAGGGAGCCCACCTCGGTTTTTTTTGTCTTTCTCTCCCTCTCTTTGGCTTGTATCCATTTGGCCCCATTCAGCCTACTGTTATAAGACGTTTACCCCATCCAGGTGTCAATATTTTCCTGGCGAGCGGTAGCTAACCAGCATATATATATTTTTGTTTTGACAGCAAGCTAAATTTGTAAATTTTTCGATAAAAATATGTGTCCGGCGAAGCCGGATTTCTCCATACATTGCTGGCTCGCTATCGCTCGCCAGGAAGAAATTGACACCTGAATGTGGAAAAACGTCTTAAAACAGTTGGCTGAATGGAGCCGAATGGATACGAGCTCTAAGCTCTCTTCCGGGAGGGTGATGGCTGGCGAGAGATCCTCAAGGATCCTCAAGATCGTAAGTGAATTACACACACACACACACACACACACACACACACACACACACACACACACACATTACTGAACTATTAATCCTGTTCTCATAGGTTCGAGCTTAGTGTGTAGAGCCAAGAAGATATTGGGATTCGATTTGCTTGGTGCATTGGTGTTCAATATTAGCGATCTACCTGTTACATTACTGGCGACCCTGAAGTAAATATTACAGTGTATTTGATATAGTTAATGGTTCACATGAAGTAAATATTACAGTGTATTTGATATAGTTAATGGTTCACATGAAGTAAATATTACAGTGTATTTGATATAGTTAATGGTTCACATGAAGTAAATTTTACAGTGTATTTGATATAGTTAATGGTTCACATGAAGTAAATATTACAGTGTATTTGATATAGTTAATGGTTCACATGAAGTAAATATTACAGTGTATTTGATATAGTTAATGGTTCACATGAAGTAAATATTACAGTGTATTTGATATAGTTAATGGTTCACATGAAAACCTTCTTTGTTGGGTGAATACTGCACCATAACATCACCATCCGCCACCAACACTGATGGTCTGGGTATTGATGGTTGTTGCATTATGTAGTGGACTGATTAAAGATGTAGACAGACAGACAGACAGACAGACAGACGTACACTGTTGGCTTGATGCTGGTGACTGACAGGTATATACAGTAGGCAGGAAGACAGACAGACAGACAGATGTACAGACAGAAAAAACAGACATATGGCTACTGTTAAACGATTATATTCAGTTTAAAAAGGGACTCCAGCAATTAACAGGCTTCCAACTATATCACTCAACCCTTTGTACTACCCCAGATCCTTCCTAAACTGCACATAATCTTCTAAATACAGCTAGAAATTATAAAAACGTCGCCGGTACAGAAGGGGTTAACAAGAACGTAACCCTTCATGATTTAATATTGTATACATTGCGGTCTAATAAACATAATATTGTATATATTGCGGTCTAATAAACATAATATTGTATATATTGCGGTCTAATAAACATAATATTGTATATATTGCGGTCTAATAAACATAATATTGTATACATTGCGGTCTAATAAACATAATGCTCTCCACCCACCCCAAATATTCCGGCAATTATCTCCATCACCCTGCAGCCACTTAATTACCACCATTACGCTGCACACCACAATACCTCTCTCACCGCTAATCACCTCCAATTACTGTAAATACCTTTATATACAACACTGCAGTTCTAAGGCACCGCATAACGTCTACACAATGTTAAGGGGACACTGACTGTTGTTTGGCTCATAAATTCATTCATTCATAAATTCTTAATTTCCTCGCAAGACACCCCTCAAACTTAGAAAAACATCCCCTAGACCCCCTCAAGATAAATTTGTAAATTTTTTCGGTAGAAAAATGTACCGGTTCCTCTTACAATTACAGGCTCGCTATCGCTCGCCAGGAAAAATCGACACCTAAATGGCACGATAAGTCTTAACATTTATAACGAAATGGGACGAAAGGTCTTAAAATCGCCAAACAAATGGACCAAACGTCGAAAAATCTAAAAAATAATGGGACTAAATACGAAGGAGAAAGGGGATATAACACGACCGTCTCCCCTACAGCCACTCGTACCCATAATCCTTCAATTATACTGGCACTGACGGGTGAGCTGCATTATCTTGAATGACACTATTAGAGTCCATTGTATCTGAATCTAGACTATCAGAGACCACACACTTTCAAACGTCACTATAAATAACCATACTATCTGAATCTAGACTATCAGAGACCACACACTTTCAAACGTCACTATAAATAACCATACTATCTGAATCTAGACTATCAGAGACCACACACTTTCAAACGTCACTATAAATAACCATACTATCTGAATCTAGACTATCAGAGACCACACACTTTCAAACGTCACTATAAATAACCATACTATCTGAATCTACACTATCAGAGACCACACACTTTCAAACGTCACTATAAATAACCATACTATCTGAATCTAGACTATCAGAGACCACACACTTTCAAACGTCACTATAAATAACCATACTATCTGAATCTAGACTATCAGAGACCACACACTTTCAAACGTCACTATAAATAACCATACTATCTGAATCTAGACTATCAGAGACCACACACTTTCAAACGTCACTATAAATAACCATACTATCTGAATCTAGACTATCAGAGACCACACACTTTCAAACGTCACTATAAATAACCATACTATCTGAATCTAGACTATCAGAGACCACACACTTTCAAACGTCACTATAAATAACCATACTATCTGAATCTAGACTATCAGAGACCACACACTTTCAAACGTCACTATAAATAACCATACTATCTGAAAATACACTAACTTAAATCACACATGATATACCTTACCATCTAAAGCTACACTATTTCAAGACACTCTAGTTTTTTACTACAGTATCTGAAACTATATTAAATGGCCCCATATACTGTATACCGGTACTATCTGAATACAGGATTTAAACTATATTAAATGGCCCCATATACTGTATACCGGTACTATCTGAATACAGGATTTAAACTATATTAAATGGCCCCATATACTGTATACCGGTACTATCTGAATACAGGATTTAAAACTATATTAAATGGCCCCCATATACTGTATACCGGTACTATCTGAATACAGGATTTAAACTATATTAAATGGCCCCATATACTGTATACCGGTACTATCTGAATACAGGATTTAAACTATATTAAATGGCCCCATATACTGTATACCGGTACTATCTGAATACAGGATTTAAACTATATTAAATGGCCCCATATACTGTATACCGGTACTATCTGAATACAGGATTTAAACTATATTAAATGGCCCCATATACTGTATACCGGTACTATCTGAATACAGGATTTAAACTATATTAAATGGCCCCATATACTGTATACCGGTACTATCTGAATACAGGATTTAAACTATATTAAATGGCCCCATATACTGTATACCGGTACTATCTGAATACAGGATTTAAACTATATTAAATGGCCCCATATACTGTATACCGGTACTATCTGAATACAGGATTTAAACTATATTAAATTGCCCCATATACTGTATACCGGTACTATCTGAATACAGGATTTAAACTATATTAAATGGCCCCATATACTGTATACCGGTACTATCTGAATACAGGATTTAAACTATATTAAATGGCCCCATATACTGTATACCGGTACTATCTGAATACAGGATTTAAACTATATTAAATGGCCCCATATACTGTATACCGGTACTATCTGAATACAGGATTTAAACTATATTAAATGGCCCCATATACTGTATACCGGTACTATCTGAATACAGGATTTAAACTATATTAAATGGCCCCATATACTGTATACCGGTACTATCTGAATACAGGATTTAAACTATATTAAATGGCCCCATATACTGTATACCGGTACTATCTGAATACAGGATTTAAACTATATTAAATGGCCCCATATACTGTATACCGGTACTATCTGAATACAGGATTTCAGAAACCATATCACCAACCTAAATACTATCTCTCTTTAACACAAACAACATGACCAATCACGCCACGATTCTTTAACGACCATCCATACATTATCCAGATTTGCTACACCATTCTTAACTCAAACACCACATTACCACCACACGTCCCGTCATCATCCAACACACACTCCGGTTCACAATTACACACACACACACACACGACATAAACCCACTCTTCCCAAAGGTCCTCGATCGCTTACAACATCCCACACACCACAATCCCAGCATACAACTCTCCAACCAAAGAGTGAAACGGTATTCTCAGACTTTCTTCTATTCAACTGCTGAGCTCTGGATCTCTCTCCCAGAATCAGTCTTTCCGTCTTCATATGACTTAAATTGCTTCAAACTCCGTGTGTCCAGGCATTTTGGCTCGAACGTCCCTTGATATTGGCCCTGTCACTCTTTCAACTATGAGGGAGGCACTCGCTGCAGGCAGTTCTGCCTTTTGTTTCCCTCATCCACATAGAAAACAAACAAACAAATAATAATAATTACACACACACGGCATAAACCCACTTTTCCCAAAGGTCCTCGATCGCTTACAACATCCCTCACACAACAATCGCAGCATACACACACACACACATACACACCACACATACACAATCACCTCCACAATCTCTCACCAGGGCCTCCAACGTTTCGCGTCAAATAGCATGGCAGGTGAACCCCTAAATTGGCCACCAGAGCCCCCCTCATAAGCCACCGGGAGCCGCTTCTACTACTGCTGGGGTACACTGTGGTAACAAGGGGGAGACAGGGAAAGGAAGGGAAAAGGACAAGTGAAAATTATGGGGGAAGCGATTGATTGATGCTTAAGGGGGGTCACCGGCTTTTTTTTGTATCTTGCTCTCCTTTTCTCTCTTTCCCTGGCATCCATTCGGCCCTATTCAGCCAACTGTTTTAAGACGTTTATCTCCATCCAGGTGCCGATTTCTTCCTAGCGAGCCAGCATTGTATGGAGAAATACGGCTTCGCCAGACTTTTTTCTATCGAAAAATTTACAAATTTAGGCTGCTGTCAAAAGCATTAAACAAAATATGCTGGTTCGCTACCGCTCGCCAGGAAAAAAAATCAACATTTGGATGGGGATAAACGTCTTAAAAGAGTAGGCTGAGTAGGCCGCATGGATACAAGCCAGAGACAGAGGGAGAGAGAGAGAAAAAAAACGAGGTGGGCCCCCTTATAAGGAAATAACTAGGAGGTAAAATAATGACACAGACAGTAAGAAGGGGAAGAGAGAGAAACGCAAGAGGTAAATAATGACACAGACAGTAAGAAGGGGAAGAGAGAGAAACGCAAGAGGTAAATAATGACACAGACAGTAAGCAGGGGAAGAGAGAGAAACGCAAGAGGTAAATAATGACACAGACAGTAAGAAGGGGAAGAGAGAGAAACGCAAGAGGTAAATAATGACACAGACAGTAAGAAGGGGAAGAGAGAGAAACGCAAGAGGTAAATAATGACACAGACAGTAAGAAGGGGAAGAGAGAGAAACGCAAGAGGTAAATAATGACACAGACAGTAAGAAGGGGAAGAGAGAGAGAAACGCAAGAGGTAAATAAGGACACAGACAGTAAGAAGGGGAAGAGAGAGAAACGCAAGAGGTAAATAAGGACACAGACAGTAAGAAGGGGAAGAGAGAGAAACGCAAGAGGTAAATAATGACACAGACAGTAAGAAGGGGAAGAGAGAGAAACACAAGAGGTAAATAATGACACAGACAGTAAGAAGGGGAAGAGAGAGAAACACAAGAGGTAAATAATGACACAGACAGTAAGAAGAGAGAGAGAAACGCAAGAGGTAAATAATGACACAGACAGTAAGAAGGGGAAGAGAGAGAAACGCAAGAGGTAAATAATGACACAGACAGTAAGAAGGGGAAGAGAGAGAAACGCAAGAGGTAAATAATGACACAGACAGTAAGAAGGGGAAGAAAGAGAAACGCAAGAGGTAAATAATGACACAGACAGTAAGAAGGGGAAGAGAGAGAAACGCAAGAGGTAAATAATGACACAGCCAGTAAGAAGGGGAAGAGAGAGAAACGCAAGAGGTAAATAATGACACAGTCAGTAAGAAGGGGAAGAGAGAGAAACGCAAGAGGTAAATAATGACACAGACAGTAAAAAGGGGAAGAGAGAGAAACGCAAGAGGTAAATAATGACACAGACAGTAAGAAGGGGAAGAGAGAGAAACGCAAGAGGTAAATAATGACACAGACAGTAAGAAGGGGAAGAGAGAGAACGCAAGAGGTAAATAATGACACAGACAGTAAGAAGGGGAAGAGAGAGAAACGCAAGAGGTAAATAATGACACAGACAGTAAGAAGGGGAAGAGAGAGAAACGCAAGAGGTAAATAATGACACAGACAGTAAGAAGGGGAAGAGAGAGAAACGCAAGAGGTAAATAATGACACAGACAGTAAGAAGGGGAAGAGAGAGAGAAACGCAAGAGGTAAATAATGACACAGACAGTAAGAAGGGGAAGAGAGAGAAACGCAAGAGCTAAATACACAAGTGGCCGATAATGATAGGCATTAACCCGTTCAGTACCAGGGACGTCCTTTTCATCATATTTTGGCAACTATTAAACGATTGTATTCAGCTTAGGAAGGACCTCTAGCAATAATAAGGCTTCCAACTATCTCAGCCAACCCCTTTTTACTACCACAGACCCTTCCTAAGTTGCAAACTATCGTCTAATCCTAGCTAGAATAAAGTATAACAAACGTCGCTGGTACTGGAAGGGTTAATAGCAAGGGGAAGGGAAGGGATAGACAGATGGGTGACTAAAGGGAGGAGGCTTGGTTTTATCCATTCGGCCCCTTTCAGCCTACTGTTTTAAGACGTTTACCCCCATCCAGGTGTCAATCTTTCCTGGAGAGCGGTAGCGAGCCAGCATATACAGTATATATTTTTGTTTTGACAGCAAGCTAAATTTGTACATTTTTCGATAGAAAAATGTTTCCGGCGAAGCCGGATTTCTCCATACAATGCTGGCTCGCTATCGCTCGCCAGGAAGAAATCGACACCTGGATGGGGATAAACGTCTTAAACAGTTGGCTGAATGGGGCCGAATGGATACAAGCCAAAGAAAGAGAGAAAAAGAGAGATAGATACAAAAGCCGGTGAGCTCCCTTAAAGCTTGATTGGGGACTCTTAAAGCTTGATAATAAAGGGAGGTTGGAAGGATAATATATCGGTATATGTAATGCCGGGAAGGATGCAAGGGTAGAGGGAAGAGGATTGCTGTGGCATTTAGGAACAACATAAAAGGTTGACATTGATGAGATAAAGTAAAAGGGTCGGGACATAAGGAACAGAGGAGTTAAACAAAACATAAGAGGATTTGTATCAAGGGAGAGAGAGAGAGAGAGAGAGAGTTGGACTTGGCTATGGCTATGTCTGGATCATCATCTATTTTCTGTTCGTGTTTGTATAATATGTTTAACATTTCTGCTCGTGGTCCATTGTAATATTTTGACCCCCAGCCAAAATTCGTGTGGGTGTTTCTATTAGTGTATAAGGATGTCACAGTGTTTTCGAAGGATTATTGTACACGACTGTGCTTGCTTAAGGGAGCCCAGACGGTATTGTGCAGCATAATTTACTGGTTCGGCTCAATGGTTTAAGGAGGGGGTTTAGTTTGCTCTCTAAACCTCTATCAAGCTTAATAAAACACCCCCGATATAGATTTGTAAATTTTTCGGTAGAAAAATTTAACGGACGAAGGCCGTTTACTTCTATAATTACAGGGTCGCTATCGCTCGCCAGGAAAAAATCGACAACTAAATAGCACGAAAAGTCTTAATATTGGCGAAGAAATGGGGCAAAAGGTCTGAATATTGCCAAAATAATGGAGCGAATGTCTTGAAATTTCATGACTAATAGGGCTAAACATGAGGGAGGAGCTGGAGGACTCGAAAAAACAACTGCCTCCCCTTACTGAGACCGTTGACATTCCTGAAATTCTTGGCGAGAGGAGTAAAAAACCACGTTCCATTAAAATTTAAAACTTGCAAACAAAGTCACACCAAAACTTGGACAAAGACAATATAAAGTCAAAACAAAATATCAAAATCGCTGTGGAAACAACGCTTACTAAAATATCATTTATGAAATGAAAGAACACAATCCACCACATAGGGTGTACATTACTATATGAGCAAGTTAATCTGGTTCCCAAGCAAACTAATTGCACACATAACAACGCCCTATGCAGCTCCCTCCGTTGGTTACCCCCCCCCCCATCTCTCTCTCTCTATATATATATATATATATATATATATATATATATATATATATATATCTATCTATCTCTCATTCTCTCTCTCTCTCGCTCTCTCTTCTCTCTAGCTCGCTCTCTCTCTCTCTGTCTCTGTCTCATTCTCTCTCTCTCTCTCTCTCTCTCAGGGCTTGCACCAGGTGTTCGGGGGAGAGCCTCATAATTTACTGACTGGGTAAATGTTGCTTGGTTGGGGGAGGCTTAAACCACTTTCACACATTCACGATGTTGGTCCCGATGTTCCCTATTTGAATATCGGGACACAACGTGGTGCAATCCCCAACGTGTGTCGGGGTCGTCGGGGAGCGTCGTGTTACCCGTGCGGGACGTGGCAAATCGGGCTTGGCCACCAAACTTTTGGATTTGTTCAAAAATTTTGCACGATGGACTTTTGCCGTGGTACCATCGGGTACATCCTGTCGATGACGTGGGTCTGGCGTGTCTCCATCGGCATCGACGTGGTGGCGTCGGGGTACGTCGTGAAAGATAAAGGGCCATTTTCAAATCCCCCACACCCACCAAGACAGGCTCACGGAGCATGCAGCGTAACCCCCGCTGTAGTACTCCGTGCCCCACGCTGCATCCACGAGCCCCAGACGCGGCCATATCAGCTTCCAAATTCCGCTAGATTTGCCCCCTAATCCGCTAATTGATATTTATTTGGTATTCATTGAATACAATAATTCAGTGGATATATACACCAATTTAGATGTACTGGGATTTGCGAAAACTGCGTTAATTGCCACCCAATGACCAACAAAAAAAAAAAAAAAAAAAAAAAAAATATATATATATACATCATATAATATATATAGCCTATCCCTTTCAGTACCGGTGACGTATTTTTTATATAATTTCATCTACACTTAGAAGATTATATGAAGCTTAGGAAGGATGTATGGTAGCTAAAATGATTATATGCTATAGTATGTAGCCTTTGAATTGGTAAACGTCTTTTCTAAGCTAAACAACATCGTCTAATTATTGCCAGAATGTAATATAAAGGGTGTCACTGGTACTGAATGTAATATAAAGGGTGTCACTGGTACTGAATGTAATATAAAGGGTGTCACTGGTACTGAATGTAATATAAAGGGTATCACTGGTACTGAATGTAATATAAAGGGTGTCACTGGTACTGAATGTAATATAAAGGGTGTCACTGGTACTGAATGTAATATAAAGGGTGTCACTGGTACTGAATGTAATAAAGGGTGTCACTGGTACTGAATGTAATATAAAGGGTGTCACTGGTACTGAATGTAATATAAAGGGTGTCACTGGTACTGAATGTAATATAAAGGGTGTCACTGGTACTGAATGTAATATAAAGGGTGTCACTGGTACTGAATGTAATATAAAGGGTGTCACTGGTACTGAATGTAATATAAAGGGTGTCACTGGTACTGAATGTAATATAAAGGGTGTCACTGGTACTGAATGAGAATTAACCACCCATTTCTAAATTTCTGGCTGTATTGTGGTTCAGGCATACTTGATATTTGAAATATATCAGGATTCTCACTCCGGAAAAATGTACCACCACTAAACACAACTGGTTATAGACTACCCCCATCCCCAAGCTAGTAGCCCTTGAATTGAATTTGAAATCGTGGTGGCAACACAGGCACTGTCACAAGTATAGTATTGCACAATTAGTGCAGGCACTTGCGCCATTAGTCTATGAAAAAACAACTCAATCCGACAATCAGGGAGCATAACTAAATAATACGAACACTGTTACAATGCGCGAAAATAATAAATAACTCAAAGATGGTACCATCGCTTCTTTAACAAATACAAAGACCGCTCTAGATCGCATGATAAGGCAGCCAATAAAAACACAAAGTACTCATGACGTCACAGGAATATCCCTCGTTCATTTTCTGAATAAACTAATTCACACTGGTCTGGTACAGGCAATTACAAATCAGCAATAATACCGACATGTGGCTACATTTACTAAGAAAAACCACTAGAAATTCGCCAGATACTTCGTAAGCCAAAGAAAAAAAGATAGAAATCCGACAGATACTTTGTAAGCCTAAGAAACTGCTAGAAATCCGCCAGATACTTTGTAAGCCCACCAGAAATCCCGCTAGCCGCTAGATGGCAAATTTAACCACCAGTTGAGGACTCAAAACCGCTAGATTTAGCGAAAAATCCGTCAAAATGGTAACACTGGCCCCGAGGAAGGCCTCTGCCTCACAGTCCTCACTCGCCCTCGCCAAGTGAACAGTGCACATCTATCAACGTTAATTATTTCTACATACCCCACACTCCGCGCCACGCCATGCCCCGTAATAAGAACCTAACCACCCCTGTAAAGAGGTGTAAGAAGACAGCAAAGGCAGCAGCAGAGGTAACCAATGTGGCATTTGCAGATGAAGAGGTTCCCGACCTGTCCCTACGGGCCTACCACCACGCGCTGACACACCCGACGCCATTGAACCGACGCAGGAGGTTGCTGGACCAAGCAACGAGCAGGCAGAGACACCACCAGCACAACACCAGGCAACACCAACACCAACGAAAGGCAAAAAATCACGGAAGCAGGAGTACGCCCTGTTTGCGGAGGATGTGGAGGAGCTTGGGGAGTGGTACCGGGATAAAGCCCTCTTTTACAACAAGGGCCTTTGCGATTTTAAAAACGCAGACAAAAAAGAACCGATTGATGGAGGAGAAGGCCGCCTCCATGAAACCTCCAGTACCAGGTAAGGCAATTTCATAAATGTTTAACATGTGCAATCGTCTTAACCCGTGGAGCCCCGGCTAGTTTTGTAATGTTTGCGCACCAGAACCCGGCCGGTTTTCAAAAAATGGTTTTATTCCAGAAACAATAGCGAATGGGTTAGGAATGAAGGAAAAACCATGAAAAACCGCTCAAAAAGATTAAAAAATGGTCCTACAGAGCCCCCGAAAACGGATTTTACAAGAGTAAAAAATTGAAGGCAATTATCCCAAAAAAACAGGTTATTGCGCGCTCGCGCGCACGCACGTGGACTTTGAGAGTTTTCAACCATCGGCACGGTTGCGTGGGATACGTACACAGTTCCCATACAAATCTGAGCCCTCTTGAGTGGCTACACCTGAGGTTACGGTCGGCGCAATTAGGGTGACGCGCCAGGCGCGTCTCTGGGGCTGTGCGTTACATACATCGCCGACGCGTCAGGCGCGTCGCTGGGGCTGTACGGGTTAATAGGCCTAGGCTATAATTATATCAGTGCCACCCCGTCATTACCATATATACAACCGATAAATACTGATGAAAACCAACTGAGATTGGCAGGGATAGTATGGGCAGACTGAACAGTAGGCCTATATATAACCTGCACCTAAGGTGAATTTACACATATTTTTTTTTTTTTTGTAAATCTTATATAGGCCTAATCTTTCCTCTTGCCGTTCATAAAAAAAAAAAATTAAAAAAACAATTAGGGCCTATTACGGGTGAAAGCCAATTTAGAGCGAATATTTTGGTGCGGCTGGGATTCTATAAAAACAAAAAACTATCGTTAGGCTTATAGATTTATTTCTATAAAATCCAATATTGATGATAGCATATTCTAAACACCGCCATCATGTTCAGCCGAAAAAAATGCTGTGATTTAGTATGAAAATAAAAATAACGATAACAAAAAACGAAATGCCGGTACATCTCATATAGTATATAATATAACCGTGCGTTTAATCTCCACAGGTAGGCTACACTTCGTGTTTCGGTAATCATACCGGTACACTGATTTTTCATTATTTTGAACTTATTAACTCGTTTGATATAAGTTGATTATGGAATATTATATACGGCATAGGCCTATACCATATCAGGTCTTTATTTATTCATTATGTGCGTATGACAACACTATAAATACGCACATGAATTAATAAATAAATACCTAATATGGTATAGGCTAGGCCTATAGCGTATATAATATATCATAATCAACTTATATCAAACGAGTTAATAAGTTCAAAGGAAAAATCAGTGTACAGGTATGATTACCGAAACTCGAAACACGTGTGTAGCCTACCTGTGGATATTAATTGTCGAGTGCGTATGTGTGTGTTCTTGTTCTTGTGTGGCTATATCGACCGCCACTGATACACGGTATGCAATAACAGCCACTTCCGGGTCCAGACCTGCCTTCTCCGTAACCTGGGTGGCCCCTGGGCATCCTGCACATTCTGCATGGCTCTGTACAGGGCAACATCTAATCTTGCCTGATGTGCTGCCAGATCTACCTGCAGCTGCAGGACCTCGAGTTCATTCATGGTGTAGGGTAGGGCGAGTGGTGCTGACGTGTGGCCGTGGCTTGGGAGGTGTGTACTGTGTAGAGTGAGGTACCGGTACCAGAACCGGCCCCTTTTATATCGAATTGTGTCTGTCACCCCGTCTGTCATTGTGGCGTCGTGTTCGTCGTGTCACGCCCATAACACCATCGTAAGTCCATCCACCCCCTCGTCGTCTTCCCCTCGTGCCACGTCGGGGTACGGTTTTGACCGGTCGGGGTACGGTTATGACCGGAATTTGGACCGTTAGGACATTGACGTGGCGCCCTCGTGTTGCAACGTGGTACCATCTGGCCCGTCGTGGCTACGACGTGTTACCATCGAGGCTTCGTTGTCAAACGCGTACATCGTGTCACTGTCTCTGCCGTTGTACCAATTTGTGTACCTCGGGGTATATCGGGACCAACATTGTGAATGTGTGAAAGTGGCTTTAATCGGGCCTCAACTTCACATTCTGTCTCTTGCCATTGCTTCATTATTTCCACGAAACGAAGTTTGCGAAAATAATGTGATCGTCTTTATCTAGGTTATTTGGTTTTGTGTTTGTCTGCTGTTATCAAGTTATCAAATATAACTCAACACAATATCCGCATCTGTGAACGAGCTTATTGGTACCACCCAGAGTTACATTGTATGCAAAAGCCTATTATTATTTTATTAGCTACTAAATGACATACAGTAGATACTAAATTATGCCAGAATGTTATCAGCACAGTACAGTTCAGCTCAAATTTCACCGTGTGACACTATTTTTAGGTGAACAGTTTAATTCAAATTTCGTGAGTTACCTCTATAGTCTCAACTTTCGGCATCACTCTAATAAAAGGATAAATATAGTCTAGGGGAGGCTCCACCTTTGTCCCCGAATAATATGGAAATTTCCGATTTGTTTGTTTTATTTTTATAAGCTTCCTATAACATTGTACTATCGTGGCAAGCATCAAATTGCCACCGTTGACACTCTATACTCCCCCTAGATCCCTCCCCCCCCACACCCACCACCCCTCCCTCACCCTCCGTGGCGAGGTTATCTTCCTTTTCCACTATCTACTCTTTTTCTTTTTCATCGCACTTTTTCTGTCTTTGCTTTCATCTTAATTGTTGATTAAAGCTTCCACCATCACCCAGCTCCACCTAAATCTGGCGCTTTGTAATTTAGTATTTTGTTTGTCTTAGTAATATTAGTAATATTTTCAATGGAGTCTAATATATATACAGTAAATATATATATATATATATACAGTATATAAATGTATGTAATTTATGTATGTGTGTGTGTATGTATATATATATATATATATATATATATATATATATATATATATATATATATATATATATATATATATATATATATATATATACATATATATATATATAATCAGGAATTCATTATTTTGAAGCTTATTTTCTTTTCCCCTCACTCCTTGATAATGCTTTTCATTTGGAGCTCAATCAACTATTCCAACACTTTTTTCTCAGTTATATTTTGTTTTCATTTCTGCTCGATATATATTCCAACAAAGTCATTATTTTATAATTTTAACTACTGGACATCGTTAATTCCTTGCACATGTTATCCTCATTTTAACTCAACTAGCGCTACGGTTTGTCTTCCACCTCATCAGCCTAAGTGTGGTAGTTCTTTGCGCTAATAAATTGTAGTTTTTTTACTTGCACTTCTTGTTATTGCAACATTTTATCACTTTTATCATGTAACTTTTTTCACTTCGCGCTTGTTGTTGCTGGAGCCTAACCTTATTAAGGGGCCCCACCTCGTTTTTGTTTGCTCTCTCTCTCTCTCCCTCTCTTTCTCTGGGTTGTATCCATTCGGCCCCATTCAGCCTACGTTTTAAGACTTTTATCCCCATGCAGGTGTCAATTTTTTCCTGGCAAGCGCTAGCGAGCCATCCTATTTTTGTTTTAAACAAATTTGACAGAAGGGTAAATTTGTAAATTTTTCGATAGAAAAATTTGTATTTCTCCATACAATGCTGGCTAGCTATCGCTCGCCAGGTAGAAATGGACACCTGAATGTGGATAAACGTCTTAAAGCAGTAGGCTGAATGGGACCGAATGGATACAAGCCAGAGAAAGTGAGAAAAGGAGAGAAAAAGGGTGTTCCCCCCCCCCCCTTAATGTCTGTGTAGATATTGTATTGGTTACCCATAGCATTCTATGGCTGTGTGTTGTTATGCTATTATCACCTGCCTGACCTTTGCTGAGTGAGGACCTGTCCCTAGTGACTCCCAGTGAATATCTTTGCCCATAGTGTGGTGATAGTATTAACGCTTTCTTAAAATGGCTGGTGTTGACGAGATTGCTACCTCCTCTCATATTCTCCAGCTTTGTCTTGCTTTGCAAGAAAGGATGGAGAATGTGGAGAGAGAGGTGCAGTCTCTCAAAGACGAGAATTTGGCCTTAAAGCTGACTTTGGCTGACAAGAAAAGTGAGGATAGTGCAACTGCTGTTAGGGATCGTGATGCTCCCTGGACAGTTGTTCCAACAAGTGCAACAACCTGCAAATTTCTACGGCGGCCAGTTGCCCTCAGCAACAAGTTCATCACCTTGGATGACGAATGTGATGGTGAGGCTGCAAGTGCTTCCTTCGGCGAGGAAACCAGGAGAAAGGTAAGTAAGTTGCCTCCAACAGGGAATGGTGTGACTGCTGCCCCCCCAGGAGTACCTTCAACTGCTGCCCCAGGAGTTCCTGCCGCTGCCGCAGCTGCTACCAAGTCATCGACAAGGAGAGGCAAGTCCTTCTCAATTGTTGGGGACTCCATGGTCAGACACTTAGCTAGGTCCACCTGTACTGATATTAGGAAGCTTGTCTGTCTGCCTGGTGCCGGGGTTGGGAAGGTGTTAGAGGACATTGATTACATCATGAAAGATATTGGAGATAGCCCCATTATCTGTCTCAGTACAGGGAGCAATGATGTTGGTAAAGGTAGGACGGAAGTACTGCTTCGGCAGTACAGGGAGGTGTTAGATAAAGTTAGGAGGAAGGGAGGCATACTTGTAGTACACAGTATCTTGCCACGGAGAGGGGTCAGCAAGGAATGGTCATCTAGGGCAATTGGTATCAATTGTCGGCTGGAAAAATACTGTAATGCAAATGCAATACCATTCCTTGATAACTGGACCCGTTTCTATGGTAAAAATCAGTTGTACGCACAGGACGGGGTTCATCTTTCTCGGCTAGGGGTGGCAAATTTAGCTAGGTCAATAGATAGGATTGTCGCGGGGTTTCGCTGAAAATAAAGCCTGAGAATATGAGTAAGAATAATTGTCTAGATAGGGTAAATTGCCGTACTGGTACATCAGATAGGAATAGAAAATATATCAGTCACAGGATTTTAATTGTACTGCTAGTAGAAATATTAAAGGTGTAACAGAAGATGGGAATTCAGTTAGAAATAAAGGTAAATCCGATACCAGTAAAATAAATTCATTGCGATTATATTATACAAACTGTAGGAGTTTATGTAACAAAATGGATGAACTTAGAGCACTTGTTAGCAACGAAAATATAGACATTATAGCACTGACTGAAACATGGATTAATACAGAATCAAGACATTTTTTAGCAGAATTCCATATACCAGGATATAGTTTGTTTAAACGCGACCGAACAAGTAGAAGGGGCGGCGGAATAGCAGTGTTTGTCAGGAGTTCTTTAAAAAGCTGTATTAAATCAGGTATTAGACTAAATACTGATAACGAAAGTGTTTGGGTTGAGGTTAGCGAAGGTAGTGAGACCATAATTATTGGAGTTATTTATAGACCACCAAATATGAGTAGAAACGAAGGTACAGCTTTATGGCAGGAAGTGAAAATAGCATCAAGGTTTAGCAATGTGTGTATTATAGGGGATTTTAATTTTCCGAATATTGATTGGCAGCATCAAATCGGCGACTCAGATTCAAACGAGTTTATTGAGGCGGTACAGGATAGTTTTTTATTTCAATTCATAGACTCGCCTACTAGAGGTAATAATATCCTCGATTTAGTTCTCAGTAATAATGAACAAATGATAAATAATGTAGAGATAGGAGACCAACTAGGAAATAGTGATCATAAATCAATTTACTTTAACATACAATGGACAGGAAAGGCTAAAGAGAATGCGACACTTATCCCAGATTTCAGAAAAGCCAATTATGGTGGATTAAGAAGAGCCTTAAGAGTCGATCCTATGGTTAAACTATTAAGTGGACCCAGGTGCGCTAATGAACATACTCTCTCTCAGATACCTGTCTTAACACAGGATAATTTGACAGCTACATATAATCATTTTATTTCTTCACTCCACAATGCGCAAAATAAATATATCCCCAAAAGAAAATTTAGATCAACACAGAACCAACCCAAATGGATGAATAATAGACTATTAGACCTTCTAGGAAAAAAGAGAGGAATATATCGAAAAATTAAGAAAGGCGAAATTCACCTACTTGCTTACTATCAGAATCTATCAAGAGAGGTTAACAAATGTATAAGGACAGACAAAAGAAATTATGAAATCAGGATAGCCAATGACTCAAAAAATATCCCTAAGGCTTTTTACCAGCTATATAAATCTAAAGTTAGAGATAAAATAGGCCCCCTTAAAACTTCGATAGGAGAAATGACAGAAAATGATTTAGAAATGTGCAGTACATTAAATAGTCAGTTTCTATCCGTTTTCACTAATGAAAATTTGGCACAGATTCCAGAAGTCCGTAAGGTATATAGAGATAGTATAGAAAATAGGTTAAGTACGGTTACTATAAGTAGAAATGATGTGCTTAAGGAAATTGACAGACTGAAACCTCAGAAATCGCCTGGTCCCGATGAGGTATATGCCAGAGTATTAAAAGAATTCAGAGATGAGTTAAGTTACCCATTAACATTTCTTTTTAACAATTCATTAGAAACTGGTATAGTTCCAGAAGCTTGGAAGCTTGCAAATGTAGTTCCGATTTTCAAAAAAGGTGATAAATCAATAGCATCCAATTACCGTCCCATTAGTCTCACTTCAATCATAGGAAAGCTACTAGAGTCAATTATTGCTAGGAAAATGAGAAACCACTTAGAAACATTTATCTTAATCAATTCTTCTCAGCATGGATTCACACAGGGACGTTCTTGCCTTACTAATTTGCTTAGTTTTTTCTCAGAGGTATATGAAGCAGTAGATAATGACAAGGCATACGATATTATATATTTAGATTTCAGTAAAGCTTTCGACAGAGTCCCTCATGAGAGATTGATGAGAAAGGTTGAGGCACATGGAATAGGTGGGGCGTTGTTGGGATGGATTAGGTCATGGCTAATTACTAGGAAACAGAGAGTCAGCATAAATGGTACCAAGTCAGAGTGGGGAGCAGTCAAAAGTGGTGTCCCCCAGGGATCGGTATTGGGTCCCCTGTTGTTTCTTATATACATAAATGACCTAGATTTAGGTATAACTAGTAGGATAAGTAAATTTGCAGACGATACTAAAATGGGGAGATCAATTGATTCAGATAGCGATATAGAGTGCCTCCAAAGGGATCTAGATACCTTACATGAATGGTCAGTAAATTGGCAGATGAAGTTTAACATTGACAAATGCAAGGTATTAAAGATAGGGAAGATGCAAACAAATGTTAAATATAAACTAGCTAATTTAGAATTAGAAAATTCAGACTGCGAGAAAGATCTAGGTGTGTTTGTTAGCAATGATTTGAAGCCTAGAAAACAGTGTATAGGCGTTCGTAATAAGGCAAACAGGATTCTCGGGTTCATCTCTAGGAGTGTGAGTAACAGAACTGCTGATGTTATCTTAAAACTTTACTTGTCATTAGTGAGACCCCATATGGATTATGCTGTCCAATGTTGGTGTCCTTATTACAGAATGGACATAGATTCATTGGAGAGAGTACAGCGTAGAATGACAAAAATGATCCATAATATTAGAAATCTTCCGTATGAAGAAAGGTTGAAGAAATTAGGTTTACATTCGTTAGAGAGACGCAGAGTTAGAGGGGATATGATAGAGGTGTTCAAGTGGGTTAGTGGGATTAACAAAGGGGACATGACAAATGTACTAAAGCTCAGTGATAGCGAAAGAACTCGTACCAATGGTTTCAAATTAGATAAATTTCGTTTCAGAAAAGATATAGGCAAATATTGGTTTGGTAACAGAGTTGTAGATGGGTGGAATGGACTACCAAGTGCTATAGTGGGATCTAAAACTGTAGGGAGCTTTAAGATAAAATTGGATAAGCATATGGACGAGAAGGGTTGGGTGTGAAGGGGGATCAGCCGGGTTGGGCCAATCAGCGCTCTGCAGACCCCCATAATCCTGCGTTAATCTCTAACCGTTTTGGTAAGATGATCCTCAGGGTATTAGAGTGTTGAGCCTATAATTGGGCTTTGTAATTGATTTGGGGTTGTGTGGGACAGGGATCTGCCTTGCTTAGGCCAATCGGCTTTCTGCAGACTCCCATTTTCTTATGTTCTTATTCTTATGTTCTTATATATATATTTGTTTTTCATAATCAAATATTGCAAAGCCGTAGTGATGTTGCTGCATTTTGGCTGTTATATATTTCATATAGTCTATCAGGCGCCTGGCCCTATTCTGGCTCTGTCTTGAGACGCCCCCCCCCCCCCGAAAAAAAAGGGAAACTGAAAACAAAACAAAATAGGAAAAGTGGGTATTGGGCCTGAGTATATAGAATAAAAGGGTATTGGGCCTGAGTATATAGAATACAAGTGGGTATTGGGCCTGAGTATATAGAATAAAAGTGGGTATTGGGCCTGAGTATATAGAATAAAAGGGTATTGGGCCTGAGTATATAGAATAAAAGTGGGGATTGGTCCTGAGTATATAGAATAAAAGTGGGGATTGGTCCTGAGTATATAGAATAAAAGTGTGGATTGGGCCTGAGTATATAGAATAAAAGGGGATTGGGCCTGAGTATATAGAATAAAAGTGTGGATTGGGCCTGAGTATATAGAATAAAAGTGGGGATTGGTCCTGAGTATATAGAATAAAAGTGGGGATTGGTCCTGAGTATATAGAATAAGAGTGGGTATTGGGCCTGAGTATATACCGGTAGAATAAAAGTGGGGATTGGGCCTGAGTATATAGAATAAAAGTGGGGATTGGGCCTGAGTATATAGAATAAAAGTGGGGATTGGTCCTGAGTATATAGAATAAAAGTGGGTATTGAGCCTGAGTATATAGAATAAAAGTGGGTATTGGGCCTGAGTATATACCGGTAGAATAAAAGTGGGTATTGGGCCTGAGTATATAGAATAAAAGTGGGGATTGGGCCTGAGTATATAGAATAAAAGTGGGGATTGGTCCTGAGTATATAGAATAAAAGTGTGGATTGGGCCTGAGTATATAGAATAAAAGTGGGGATTGGTCCTGAGTATATAGAATAAAAGTGGGGATTGGGCCTGAGTATATACCGGTAGAATAAAAGTGGGGATTGGGCCTGAGTATATAGAATAAAAGTGGGGATTGGTCCTGAGTATATAGAATAAAAGTGTGGATTGGTCCTGAGTATATAGAATAAAAGTGTGGATTGGTCCTGAGTATATAGAATAAAAGTGGGGATTGGTCCTGAGTATATAGAATAAAAGTGTGGATTGGGACTGAGTATATACCGGTAGAATAAAAGTGGGTATTGGGCCTGAGTATATAGAATAAAAGTGGGGATTGGTCCTGAGTATATAGAATAAAAGTGGGGATTGGTCCTGAGTATATAGAATAAAAGTGGGGATTGGGCCTGAGTATATAGAATAATAATAGATAGATATATTTCCTCCTTGTGTCTGTTCTCCCACTCCTCTTACCAATGTTTACTAAAGTAATTAGTTTACATTAAGGGAGCCCACCTCGCGTTTTTATCTTTCTCTCACTCTCTCTTTGGCTTGTATCCATTCGGCCCAATTCAGCCTACTGTTTTAAGACGTTTACCCTTATCCAGGTGTCAATATTCTCCTGGCGAGCGGTAGCGAGCCAGCATATATATATTTTTGTTTTGACAGCAAGGTAAATTTGTAAATTTTTCGATAGAAAGATGTCTCCGGCGAAGCCTGATTTCTCCATACAATGCTGGCTCGCTATCGCTCGCAAGGAAGAAAGCGACACCTAGATAGGGATAAACGTCTTAAAACAGTTGGCTGAATGGGGCCGAATGGATACAAGCCAGAGAAAGAAAGAAAAAAAGACAGGTGACCCCCTTAATGACGGGCACATTTCATGCCATTTTGCACTTATGTTATGGGCATAACATATTTCTTATGATACATTATATAATGACAAATTCTAAAATGCGCCTAAGTAAAAATTCTTGGTAAGTCCTGTCAGTCTGGTTTCAATAATATACAGTACAATTATATACAGTACACATATTACAACGTAACTCGGCCTTACCACCTCTCTCGCTCTCTCTCTCTCTCTCTCTCTCTCACGGCATGCGTGTTTTGGCCTTGTGTTGCCTACCTTGTCCTATCTTGTCTTGCATTGTCAACCCCTTGTCCTGGCTCTTCTGTCATGCCCAGACCTCTCCTACCCGAGAGAGAGAGAGAGAGAGAGAGAGAGAGAGAGAGAGAGAGAGAGAGAGAGAGAGAGTTACATAGATACACCTACTACACAGAACTTGCGGTCCCTTCTAGTACTTATTCCTAACATAGAGCTTAATAAGAGAGAGAGGGTCATGTTAAGCCCCCCCCCCCCCCCCCCTACTGTTGTTGACAAGCGTGATGCAGTAGGGGTGTGTGTGTGTGTGTGTGTGTGTGTGTGTGTGTGTGTGTGTGTGTGTGTGTGTGTGTGTGTGTGTGTGTGTGTGTGTGTGTGTGTGTGTGTGTGTGTGTGTGTGTGTGTGTGTGTGTGTGTGTGTGTGTGTGTGTGTGTGTGTGTGTGTGTGTGGGTGTGTGTGTGTGTGTGTGTTACATTCATATTAAATAAGCCATGTCCTAACTTTCTACTTTTACACTTTCTTTACAGTGCTGGTTTTCCGTCTATTTCAGGTACCGCCAGAAGAATTACTGCAACTGACGAAGAGCGCTACAATGTTAAGGTAAATGTAAAATAATTTCGTTTTGCCAATTCAGCACCCCCATGTTCTGTTTGTTGTTCTCTCTCTCTCTCTCTCTCTCTCTCTCTCTCTCTCTCTCTCTCTCTCTCTCTCTCTCTCTCTCTCTCTCTCTCTCCTTTCAGCATAAATTGTGGGTACTACATTTTCGTTTGTTTTCGCTCGATGAGAAGTAGGAATCTAAGTGGAATAGGCCTATTGGAAAACTAGAATGAAAGTAGGAAAGTTTCTGGACGTACGAGGAGCAAACATATTGGGCCAGGTGGGAACAACTAGGGGAATGACAGGTGGAATATATTGGGCCAGGTGGGAACAACTAGGGGAAAGACAGGTGGAATATATTGGGCCAGGTGGGAACAACTAGGGGAAAGACAGGTGGAATATATTTTATTAAGGGGAGGCAGTTGGTTTTTCGACTCCTCCTCCTCCGTTATGTTTAGCCCTATTAGTTATGAAATTTCAAGACATTCTCCTCATTAGTTTGGTGATTTTCACACCTTTTGCCCCATTCCTTTGCCAATATTAAGACCTTTCGTGCCATTTAGGTGTCGATTTTTTTCCTGGCGAGAGATAACGAGCCTGTTTTTGAAGAGGAATCGGCCTTCGGCCGGGACATTTAAATACCGAAAAATGTACAAATTTATATCGAACGGGGGTCTTGTGGGTGTTTTTTCAAGTTTGATGGAGGTTTATAGAGCAAACTAAACCCCCTCCATAAACCATTGAGCCGAACCAGCAAATTATGCTGCACAATACCGTCTGAGCTGCCTTAAATAATTTGTTTATCTTTTTACTAATTCATTTATGTGGAAATATTAGGAACACTGAATAATAATTATGTGTATTAGGAACAGTGAATAATAATTATGTGTAGCGTAATTGGAAAACATGGGGAAAGTAGGTAAACTTAGTACACGGAGAATGTATATCGACTTTGGGAATAATTAGGAAAAGTAGTAGAGGAATTTGTGACATAGGGATAAAAGTAAGGTTAATTGAAGGAAATACACAATTAGGGAAGTAATGTCAACAGAAAAACAATACATGATAATTAGCAAAATCTATCTATATACTCAGGCACAATCCCCATGTTTTTGTCTTCAGCAAAATGATAAGATAAAAAACTAAATAAACGGAATGGATAATGGGAATGGGTACAGGCGAGTCAGATGGATACTATGTACTGAGAAATTATGGTAGTGATATGATGGAACAAGAAGAAACAAAGAAATATATATTAATTAAGGAGAGAGAGAGAGAGAGAGAGAGAGAGAGAGAGAGAGAGAGAGAGAGAGAGAGAGAGAGAGAGAGAGAGAGAGAGAGAGAGGGGGGGGGGGGTGATTAGGGACAGACTCCAGCTGATGAAATACGTGGAGAGACGTATTTTTTTTTTTTTTTTTTTTTTAAATAGTTGAAGTTTGCCTTTTCAGAGACTGTCGAGTCGATAATAAAAAAAAGTGAGGACGTATTGGTTTCGAATGTAGAGTAATGAGATGTGGCTGAACTTTACGGGATGACGAGGACTAGCGGTAACTACGGCAAGTAATTCCTTTGAAGACATTTACATCAAATATTTTACGAATACGTATTACCGAATTCTGGTAGATAAATCCTTAATGGGGCTCGCTTGGTTTTTTGTCTATATATTTATTTATTTATTTATTTTTGAGTGTCCTCGCTAGACCTCCATCAAGCTTAGAAAAACACACCCTAGACCCCGTTTCAAGATAAATGTGTACATTTTTCGTTAGAAAAATTTTGTGGCCGAAGGCCGGTTCCTTCTAAAATTAGAGGCTCGTTCTCGCTTGCCAGGTTAAAAATTGACACCTAAAGGGCACGAAAGGTCTTATTATTGAAAACAAAATTAGGTGAAAGGTCTCAAAATTGCGCGAGTACCATCCCCTTAACCTTCCTACCCGGGCTGCCTTAGGTAAGGACAGCGCGGCTGAAGGGCCGCTACCCGGTATGCCTTACCTAAGGCATTTGGTTTAAAGCGTGCTTTAAATTTCACGCGGGCAAATTTTACTTTGCGTGGGCGATCGTAGCGCCACCAAGCCTCAACTACCACGCTTATCAGTTCCTACGTTGCCGCCATTGAGAGCTACAGCAAAAAAATTAATTCCGACGCGTCCGATACTGTGCAATCTCCCGCGCGTCCCAGTGCTACACCGCTTGCAACATCTACGCCTCTGCCAACCGAGAAGAAAAAGAAACTAAGGAAAGTGAAACGTTTGCTAAGTGAGAGTGCAATACACCGTGAACTTTTCAACCCGGATTTGAGCAGTGGTGAAAGCTCTGTGGACAAAAACCTCTATATTCAGAGTAGAAGTGGGAGCGAAATTGACGATTTTGTGGGATTTGGTGCTGATGACAATGTTGATGTATTTGAGGGGGGTGATAGTAGTGATGATCCTGATGTGGAAGTGGTGGAGGAAGGTGCTATTGAAGTACCAAGTGTGCTAGAGCCAACCCCTTCGCCTAGTTTCGTAGGTCAGGGTAGGCCTAGGCCTAGCCCTAGCCCTACGCCAGGACCTTCCCCTGTGCCTGCCCGTACGCCCTTGAAAGTGGGTAAATACTTCTATAAACAGTCTTTAGTGAAAAGTGCAGCCAAGAAAGCACGCAGAGAAGCAGAAAAAGTGAGGGAAGGCGTAGATAGTGAGAGTGTCGCCGACCCAGGCCTAGCAACCACCCGCATTCCTATTTCCTGACGCCTTGACCCGGGACGCCGGGAGGGCCACCCACAGCCCTCGGCTTCATCTGTCCCTGAGGATGACCAAAGGGCCTCTACAAGTGCGTCATTGGCCTCCCACAGGTTACCACCACAGGCACCGCATCGTAGGTCATTATTTCCTGCGGAAAAGTCCACGGCTAGCCGCAAAAGGAGCCCAACTCCCGAGGCCGAGGCTCCCATTGCTCAACCTGCCGCAGCCCCACGCCGCCGACGCCCGGTCTATTCTTCGCCAGAGTTGTCTCCTGAAGAGGCTGCTGACAACCCCAACATTGCCCCGGATGACCTGACGTCGCCTGAGGAAGATGAAAACGAAGAGGAAGAGGAAGAGGAAGAGGAAATCCCGACAAGAAGAGTCAAAGGGCGAGGTCATGGACGTGGTCAGCCTGCCGACGCCGATGCCCCTGGGCCTGGGCCTGGGCGTGGGCGTGCAGGACGTCCGCCTGGGAATCCGCGTGGCCAAAGGGCGTATGCCATGGCGTCCAGGGTGTGTGCCTGCTGCAGCTCCACGTCCTCGTCCTCGAGCTGCTGAAATGTTTGTGTGGTCAGATGGGGCGGATTTTTTGCCAGATTGTCCTGCCTTTGACGAGGTACAACAGGGTTCCGGGGTGTCACCAGCAAATCCCTGTGGCCCAAATGCCACCCCCAGTGAACTTTTCTGTGGCTTCTATGACAATGAAGTCATGGAATACCTTGTCAAAGAGACAAATAACCACCAGGCTATCTGTTCAAACTTTCTTGGGAGGAAGACCAGTGCCAAGATGGTGGCATGGAGAGCTCTCACTGTGGCAGAATTATATGTGTTCTTGGCACTCACAATGCTGATGACACACATAAAGAAGCACGTTCTGGCTGACTACTGGATAACTGGCGACCTCACAACGACTCCAGCATTTGGCAAATTCATGTCAAAGGATAGGTAATTCGACATCCTCTCATATTTCCACCTGACAAATAACATGCATGTCCACGAGCCCGACACACTCTGGAAGATCAGGCAAATGTATGACATGATACGTCATCGGTTTTCCACCTACCTGATTCCATTTCAGAAGCTGTGCATCGACGGGTCTCTGGTCCTGTTCCGTGGTAGGCTGCACTTCCGACAGTATATCCCGTCAAGGAGACACCGCTTCGGCATCAAGCTCTTCGTCCTCTGCGACTGCAAGACGGGATATGTGCTCGACTTTATAGTCTACAGCGGCAAGGGTGGTGAGGTGCAGATTGACCCCCTCATTGGTTTTGGCGGCGCTGTGGAAAAGACGATGATGGAGAGGTACTTCCATGACAACCACGTCCTCTATACCGACAATTATTACACGTCGCCTATCCTCGCCAAGTACCTCCATGACCGCAAGACCGGAACTGTCGGCACAGTGAAGGGGAAGAGGAAGGTTATGCCAGCCTACCCAACCAAAACTAAGAAGACGGACATCTTCCATAAGAAGAGAGGCCCCATCCTCTCCATCCACTGGCATGACCAGCGCAAGGTCAACCTCCTCACCACATGCCACAAAGCAGAGATGGTCCCCACAGGGAAGGTGGACCGAAAAACGAAGAACCCTATCACAAAACCAGCTGCTGTTCTGGACTATAACCTGAACATGCGCCTCGTCGACAAGTCCGACATGCAGATGGGCTTCATAGACTGCCTGCGAACATCTTGCAGGTGGTACAAGAAGTTTGTCCTGCATACAGTAGATATGTCTGTCCTCAACGCGTACAACATCTACCGTTTGAGGAGTCCAGTCATCAAGTACAAGAGCCTGCGTACCTTCCAAAAGCAGCTGATACATGATCTCCTGGTAAAACATGCGGGTACACCAGGGAGGCCACTACAAGGACCAGGCATGATGGACAGAATAGGGTATGCCGAGTTCTTCAGAAAGCACCAGCTCGTCGCCCTTCCTTTCCAGGGTCCTAACAGCAGAATAAGTATGCAGAAGAGGTGCTATGTGTGCACCCGCACAACTCGACGACCAAGCAAACCCACAAAAACCACTTGGCAATGCCTCGAGTGTCAGGTGGGACTGTGTGCTGGCATCTGCTTCAATGATTTCCACACTCTGGCAAACTATTGAAGAGTAAGTGACAGTGATAGTGACACTCAATAATAATAATAATAATATAACTAAGTATAAGTGAAAGAGACACACAAGTAATAATAAGTGCCTTCAGAACAATATGAACAAGTGAAAGTGACACTAAAATATATATTCCTAACAATAAAGAAGTTAAAATGACACTATCAATTACCATAGTCCAGTATAAATAATCATAACTACTATAATAATAACAATAAAACTAAGTATTAGTGACAGAGACACAAATTACTTCAGAAAAATATATTTATTGAGTGAAAATAACATAATAGCAATAATATATGGCATAATGAACAATAAAACACTAAAAAATCGCTTCCTGCCATAATTCAAGGTAGAGCGACGAGTCAAAACGTTCGTCGTAGCCTCGGCCGCGGTTGAGCGTTCGGACGCGGCGAGGTAAATACGCGGCAAAAGTTACCTCCACTTCCATCACCATAACTCCGGAACTACTTGAGTTAGAAAGCTCTACTTAACGCCATTCTACGCGGCAAGGTATAGGCGCCCATTTTGACATATGTTTGATTAATGTAGGTAGTATATTAAGCGAGATTAGCCTTAGTTTACTTTTGTTGTGTTTTCAGCCAGATCGCCCGGATACAGCCTCCGTCCTTAAGAAAGGCTGCCAGGGTAGGAAGGGTTAAGCTAACTGTCTTAGATCGTAACAATAATGTTTGGTTTTTACAGGCGCTGCTGAGCTGGAAAGAACAAGATTGGACCTTCTACATTTATCTATCTATCTATCTATGTATCTATCTATCTATCTATCTATTTACTCAGGCCCGATCCCCACTTTTCATATTATTATTATAATTATTATTATTATTAATTATTATTTATTTATTTATTTTTATTTTTTGGGTGGGGGGCCGACTCAAGACAGAGCAAGAAGAGGGACAACGCAAAACACAACAGAAAACAATGAACACACAAAAACAAAATACACATTCACACACATCTAGGTCATCCAGGAGAAGACCCAGAGACCTGGGTCACCATTTATACGAGTATAACACGTTTATACTGCTGACAAATTCAACTAGTTATCTATTTGAACCAACACCACGTTGCTGTTTCAAGCACAAGGTTATAAGTTGAACAAATATTGTTTTTTTTAATTCGGTAACATTTATGGCTTGTTCTAAATATTTTGTATATATATATATATATATATATATATATATATATATATGTGTGTGTGTGTGTGTGTGTGTGTGTGTGTGTGTGTGTGTAGATATTGCATTCTTCCTATTGTATTTCCAGTACTCAACCTTCTTTTGTATTCTTTTAACCCCTTTAACACTATGACGTAATTTTAATTTTCATCGTATTCTGGTTACCATTAGACGATTTTCTTTAGTTTATAATGTAGCTCTAGGACTCTAGGGGTTAATTCAAAGGTAAATATTAATCACCTTTTAATTATTGTCCAACTCTCCACACTTGGCATCACAGCTGAAGCTCTCCCACTATCTGTGGTCAACACGGTAGCCAGGGGACAATAAAATTTATCACAATCATCATTATTATAGAACGATCACAAGGTATTGTAATTATTTAGCATTTATATATATTTATAAAGATGTATATGTAATGTATGTATGTATGTATATATGCATGTATGTACTGTACAGTATGTATGTATGTTTGTATGTGTTATTTTGAAATGGATAAGCTACAGAAGTCTAAGAAATATTAAGGCAATCTAGTAATATTAAGGAAGATAAAGCATGCCATCAGACAGGCAGACCAGGCATGTTAAGGTGGCTGAGGCACCCCATCACTAACAATGTTTGGCCAAAATTTCATCAGCGGCGGTGAAGATGAGGAATTTCGGCCTAAAATGTGTTGGTGGTCCGGGGTTGTGCCCAGCCTTTATTGCATAAAAACAAAAACTGTATGCTCAAAAAGTTACCCATATTTGCGAAATACCTGGGCTTAATAGAATATATATAGTTTTTATTATATTATTTATTGTGTTATTAACACATATTTTACACAATATATATATATATATATATATGTTAGTAAAGCCAGGTAATAAATTTTCTTTAATACATACGAGGTTGAAAGAAATGGCAATTTCTGCGTTGGAAATTTTATTATTCAAAGTTTCCAGGTCTCTGATGAGTTTTCGCTGGGTGGCAGGAAGTAGATGAAGGAGATGAGCAAAATTCATGGTGATACAGGGTTACATAAATGTACATGATGATACAGGATATACGACGCGTTTCACTGGACAACCAGCATTATCAAGTAAGGAAGGAATGATATAAAAGGTAAACAGGAAGGGTATATATAGAGGGTGGAGGATCAGAGGAGGCGGAAAACAGGGGGCAAAAGTCTGCTATTGGTGGAAGCGTAAACTAGGAGAGAGAAAGGGGTTAACCGCTTCACGTATGCGCACTGGATGCGGGATGGTGGTCAGTAGGTGGGGTCGAAGCTGATTGGCTGCGTGTCGAGGGGCGTGGCCTAAGTTGTGTGGCGCCTGCAGAAGACGAAGCTGAAGGAGGTAGCGCGGGGGGCTGCGTCAAGGGCACCGGGGGGCGAGGAGGGGTGTTAGGTCCTGTAGGGTAGTGCCTTTTGGCAGAAGGAAGGATCTGAAGGTCCAGAGTTTGGTTGTTGATGTTGGGATGTAAGGCTTGGATATATAAAGCTTCGAGTATAGGTAATCTCCTTGGGTCACTTTCTTTATCGAGTATGGTGGTGTGTTTCTCTAACTCGTTGCGTGTGAGGTGAGGGTGGTTAGGGGTGAGATAGTGGTCTTTGATGGCTCCAGCTTGAAGGTGAAGAGTTAACCGACGTGAAAGACGAGTCTGCGTCATACCAATATAGGAATGAGGTCCACAGTCCTCATAATTACAGGTATGTTGGTAAATGACGTGATCGTCGGTCATCGGGCTCTTTATCTTGGTGGAGGCTGGTTTGTTGCGGAGAACGAGGTTGGAGGTCTTGGGGGATTTGTAATAAATTATTAATTTGATTTTGTTTTCCGGGTTGGTTGGGTGGACATGCTTGGAGATTATTTCTTTTAAGACGGCCTCGTCATTTTTGTGTTCAGAGGACATGTAATTGCGGTAGAAGATCTTAATTTCATTGGGGGGGTCAATGTTGGGAGGGCTTTGGGTGTACCATTTTTCAAGATGGTGGTTGATGGTGCTGGAGATGTCGGAGTTGGAGTATCCGTTATTTACTAAAACTTGGGATAGTCTTTCTAGTTCCTGGTGGGTGTCGACCCAGGTAGAGCAGTGCGTGAGGGCTCTCCTAACATAGGCGGAGATGGAGGATAGAAGATAACGGCGGGGGCATTCACTATCGCCGTTGAGGCATTGTCCTGTGTTAGTAGGTTTAATGTAGATGGTGGTTTTGAACCCATGGTCGTTCAGAGCTACGAGGATGTCGAGGAAGGGGAGTTGTCCATTGTTAGATTTTTCAAAGGTGAAGTTAAGTCCGGAGGAGGTCATGAAGCGACGCTGGAGTTCCTGTAGTTCGTGGAGGTCCATGATTTGCACGAAGATGTCATCCACGTATCTACAGTAGACGGCTGGTCGTTGGGCAGCTAGGAGCTCTTCCTCGATGGTACCCATGAAAAAGTTCGCAAAAAGAACTCCTAGGGGGCTGCCCATCGCCACACCGTCTATCTGCTTGTACATGTTGCCCCGGGGGCAAAGGAAGGGGGCCTCCTTGGTACATAGCTCCAGTAGTGTTTTCAGGGCCTTCTCCGGGATGTCCAGTGTAGGTGTATCAGAGCAATGATAAATTCGACGTAGAATCATTTCAATGGTCCTATCCACTGGCACGTTGGTGAACAGGCTTTCTACGTCGAGAGAGGCGATAGTGTGGTTGTTGTTACGGGGGGCGTCTCGTAAAATTTCCAAGAAATCGTGGGCTGAGTTAAGGTTGAATTGGCTGGGCACGTAGGGGGTGAGGAGGTTGTTCAGGGCCTTGTCGATCTGGTAGGTGGCAGTGGGGATCTGGGAGATGATGGGGCGGAGGGGGTTCCCAGGTTTGTGTGTTTTGATGGTTCCGTACGCATAACCAGGGGTGTATTCTCCGACGAGTTTTTTAAGGTGGATCCCTCCTTGTTTGGCGTTGATGGCGGTGATGGTGGTGTTGGCAATACGTTTGATTTCGTCGGTTGGGTTGCGGGTGATCTTTTTAAATTTAGTGTTGTCACTTAAGATGACGTCCATTTTTCTAAGATATTCCTCCTTGTCATGGATCACGAGGCAGGAAGCTTTATCCGCCCACGATTTCTTGGAAATTTTACGAGACGCCCCCCGTAACAACAACCACACTATCGCCTCTCTCGACGTAGAAAGCCTGTTCACCAACGTACCAGTGGATAGGACCATTGACATGATTCTACGTCGAATTTATCATTGCCCTGATACACCTACACTGGACATCCCGGAGAAGGCCCTGAAAACACTACTGGAGCTATGTACCAAGGAGGCCCCCTTCCTTTGCCCCCGGGGCAACATGTACAAGCAGATAGACGGTGTGGCGATGGGCAGCCCCCTAGGAGTTCTTTTTGCGAACTTTTTCATGGGTACCATCGAGGAAGAGCTCCTAGCTGCCCAACGACCAGCCGTCTACTGTAGATACGTGGATGACATCTTCGTGCAAATCAAGGACCTCCACGAACTACAGGAACTCCAGCGTCGCTTCATGACCTCCTCCGGACTTAACTTCACCTTTGAAAAATCTAACAATGGACAACTCCCCTTCCTCGACATCCTCGTAGCTCTGAACGACCATGGGTTCAAAACCACCGTCTACATTAAACCTACTAACACAGGACAATGCCTCAACGGCGATAGTGAATGCCCCCGCCGTTATCTTCTATCCTCCATCTCCGCCTATGTTAGGAGAGCCCTCACGCACTGCTCTACCTGTTCCGACACCCACCAGGAACTAGAAAGACTATCCCAAGTTTTAGTAAATAACGGATACTCCAACTCCGACATCTCCAGCACCATCAACCACCATCTTGAAAAATGGTACACCCAAAGCCCTCCCAACATTGACCCCCCCAATGAAATTAAGATCTTCTACCGCAATTACATGTCCTCTGAACACAAAAATGACGAGGCCGTCTTAAAAGAAATAATCTCCAAGCATGTCCACCCAACCAACCCGGAAAACAAAATCAAATTAATAATTTATTACAAATCCCCCAAGACCTCCAACCTCGTTCTCCGCAACAAACCAGCCTCCACCAAGATAAAGAGCCCGATGACCGACGATCACGTCATTTACCAACATACCTGTAATTATGAGGACTGTGGACCTCATTCCTATATTGGTATGACGCAGACTCGTCTTTCACGTCGGTTAACTCTTCACCTTCAGGCTGGAGCCATCAAAGACCACTATCTCACCCCTAACCACCCTCACCTCACACGCAACGAGTTAGAGAAACACACCACCATACTCGATAAAGAAAGTGACCCAAGGAGATTACCTATACTCGAAGCTTTATATATCCAAGCCTTACATCCCAACATCAACAACCAAACTCTGGACCTTCAGATCCTTCCTTCTGCCAAAAGGCACTACCCTACAGGACCTAACACCCCTCCTCGCCCCCCGGTGCCCTTGACGCAGCCCCCCGCGCTACCTCCTTCAGCTTCGTCTTCTGCAGGCGCCACACAACTTAGGCCACGCCCCTCGACACGCAGCCAATCAGCTTCGACCCCACCTACTGACCACCATCCCGCATCCAGTGCGCATGCGTGAAGCGGTTAACCCCTTTCTCTCTCCTAGTTTACGCTTCCACCAATAGCAGACTTTTGCCCCCTGTTTTCCGCCTCCTCTGATCCTCCACCCTCTATATATACCCTTCCTGTTTACCTTTTATATCATTCCTTCCTTACTTGATAATGCTGGTTGTCCAGTGAAACGCGCGTCGTATATCCTGTATCATCATGTACATTTATGTAACCCTGTACCACCATGAATTTTGCTCATCTCCTTCATCTACTTCCTGCCACCCAGCGAAAACTCATCAGAGACCTGGAAACTTTGAATAATAAAATTTCCAACGCAGAAATTGCCATTTCTTTCAACCTCGTATGTATTAAAGAAAATATATATATATATATATATATATATATAAACATATAAACTACAAAAGGAAGGTTAAGGCAAAAACATATCAAAAACTATATTTTATTATTTCGTCTAATGCTATTCTCTCGCCAGCTCTCTTTCCCAGTATTAAACCTTTGTCTTCCTTACCTTTTGTTATTGTTTCTTCTTATGTTCACTCTGACATTTTAAGATACTGTTATATTTTAGCTTCGTATTCTTCTCTCTCTGTGATCGTTGTTGGTGTAATCCTTCCGTAATCTCTCCAGTCTTTGTTCTAATTTTTATGGCTGTATTCTTCTTGCTATTCATTTAATACCCTTACAAAATGCCCTTTACAAAATAAGAAACCTTTATTTTGACTCCCACGTGCATATATTTAAGGGAGGATGGTTCACTTTTTGGGCGATTTTTGCATGTATTCATTATTTTTCTAGTTTTCTCCCTAGACCTCCATCAAATTAAAAACAAAAAGTCCATTAGAGCCCCCTTCTAGATTAATTTGTACATTCTTCGGTAGAATAACATTCCGACCGAAGGCCGGTTCTTCCAACATTACAGGCTCATATAATTCGCCAGGGGAAAAATCGACACCTAAATAGCACGAAAAGTCTAAATATTGACGAAGAAATGGGGCGAATAGTCTTAAAATCGACTAACTAAAGGGGCAAACATCTTAACATCTGAAAACTAATGGGGCTAAGCATGAGGGAGAAAGTGGTCCAGAAAACCGGCCCATCTCCCCTTAACCCGTACAGCCCCAGCGACGCGTCTGACGCGTCGGCGATGTATGTAACGCACAGCCCCAGAGACGCGCCTGATGCGTCACCCTAATTGCGCCGACCGTAACCTCAGGTGTAGCCACTCAAGAGGGCTCAGATTTGTATGGGAACTGTGTACGTATCCCACGCAACCGTGCCGATGGTTGAAAACTCTCAAAGTCCACGTGCGTGCGCGCGAGCGCTCAATAACCTGTTTTTTGGGGATAATTGCCTTCAATTTTTTACTCCTGTAAAACCCATTTTCGGGGGCTCTGTAGGACCATTTTTTAAGCTTTTTGAGCAGTTTTTCGTGGTTTTTCCTTCATTCCTAACCCATTCGCTATTGTTTCTGGAATAAAACCATTTTTTGAAAACCGGCCGGGTTCTGGTGCGCAAACATTACAAAACTAGCCGGGGCTCCACGGGTTAATGGGAAAACCATATGTAAGAGGGAAAGGGATTTGGCTCCTGTGGGGTGCTGGAAAAAGTAAGAAACGAAGGCAAAAATTAGGAGGAATGAAGAGAAGAGGAGAGTATAGGATAAAAGGGGGAGAAGGAATAGAAGAGGAGAGTGTAGGAGAAGAGGGGGAGAAGGAGAGAAGAGGAGAGTGAAGGAGAGAGGAGGGGAGAGAAGAAGAGAGTGAAGGAGTAAAGGAGAGAAGAAGAGAGTGAAGGAGAGGAGAGGAGAGTGAAGGAGAGAGAGGAGAGTGTAGGAGAAGAGGGGGAGAAGGAGGAGGGGAGGAGAGTGTAGGAGAAGAGGGGGAGAAGGAGAGAAGAGGAGAGTGTAGGAGAAGAGGGGGAGAAGGAGAGAAGAGGAGAGTGTAGGAGAAGAGGGGGAGAAGGAATAGAAGAGGAGAGTGTAGGAGAAGAGGGGGAGAAGGAGAGAAGAGGAGAGTGTAGGAGAAGAGGGGGAGAAGGAGAGAAGAGGAGAGTGTAGGAGAAGAGGGGGAGAAGGGAGAAGAGGAGAGTGTAGGAGAAGAGGGGGAGAAGAATAGAAGAGGAGAGTGTAGGAGAAGAGGGGAAAAGGAGAGAAGAGGAGAGTGTAGGAGAAGAGGGGGTGAAGGAGAGAAGAGTCGAGTGTAGGAGAAGAGGGGGAAAAGGAGAGAAGAGGAGAGTGTAGGAGAAGAGGGGGAGAAGGAGAGAAGAGGAGAGTGTAGGAGAAGAGGGGGAGAAGGAGAGTGTAGGAGAAGAGGGGGAGAAGGAGAGAAGAGGAGAGTGTAGGAGAAGAGGGAGAAGGAGAGAAGAGGAGAGTGTAGGAGAAGAGGGGAGAAGGAGAGTGTAGGAGAAGAGGGGAGAAGGAGAGAAGAGGAGGGTGTAGGAGAAGGGGGGGAGAGGGAGAGAAGAGGAGAGTGTAGGAGAAGAGGAGAAGGAGAGAAGAGGAGAAGGAGAGAAGAGGAGAAGGAGAGAAGAGGAGAGTGTAGGAGAAGAGGGGGAGAAGGAGAGAAGAGGAGAGTGTAGGAGAAGAGGGGGAGAAGAGAAGAGGAGAGTGTAGGAGAAGAGGGGGAGAAGGAGAGAAGGGGGAGTGTAGGAGAAGAGGGGGAGAAGGAGAGGTAGGAGAAGAGGGGGAGAGAAAGGAGAGAAGAGGAGAGTGTAGGAGAAGAGGGGAGAAGGAGAGAAGAGGAGAGTGTAGGAGAAGAGGGGGAGAAGGAGAGAAGAGGAGAGTGTAGGAGAGAGGGGGAGAGGGAGAGAAGAGGAGAGTGTAGGAGAAGAAGAGGGGGAGAAGGAGAGAAGGGGAGAGTGTAGGAGAAGAGAGGGAGAAGGAGAGAAGAGGAGAGTGTAGGAGAAGAGGGGGAGAAAGAGAGAAGAGGAGAGTGTTAGGAGAAGAGGGGAGAAGGAGAGAAGAGGAGAGTGTAGGAGAAGAGGGGGAGAAGGAGAGAAGAGGAGAGTGTAGGAGAGGGGGAGAAGGAGAGGAGAGGAGAGTGTAGGAGAAGAGGGGGAGAAGGAGAGGAGAGGAGAGTGTAGGAGAAGAGGGGGAGAAGGAGAGAAGAGGAGAGTGTAGGAGAAGGGGGAGAAGGAGAGAAGAGAGAGTGTAGGAGAAGAGGGGGAGAAGGAGAGAAGAGGAGAGTGTAGGAGAAGAGGGGGAGAAGAATAGAAGAGGAGAGTGTAGGAGAAGAGGGGGAGAAGGAGAGAAGAGGAGAGTGTAGGAGAAAGAGGGGAGAAGGAGAGAAGAGGAGAGTGTAGGAGAAGAGGGGGAGAAGGAGAGAAGAGGAGAGTGTAGGAGAAGAGGGGGAAGGAGAGAAGAGGAGAGTGTAGGAGAAGAGGGGGAGAAGGAGAGAAGAGGAGAGGAGAGTGTAGGAGAATAGAGGAGAAAGGAGAGAAGAGGAGAGTGTAGGAGAAGAGGGGGAGAAGGAGAGAAGAGGAGAGTGTAAAGAGGGGGAGAAGGAGAGAAGAGGAGAGTGTAGGAAGAGGGGGAGAAGGAGAGAAGAGGAGAGTGTAGGAGAAGAGGGGGAGAAGGAGAGAAGAGGAGAGTGTAGGAGAAGAGGGGGAGAAGGAGAGTGTAGGAGAAGAGGGGGAGAAGGAGAGAAGAGGAGAGTGTAGGAGAAGAGGGGGAGAAGTGAGAGAAGAGGAGAGTGTAGGAGAAGAGGGGGAGAAGGAGAGAAGAGGAGAGTGTAGGAGAAGAGGGGGAGAAGGAGAGAAGAGGAGAGTGTAGGAGAAGAGGGGGAGAAGGAGAGAAGAGGAGAGTGTAGGAGAAGAGGGGGAGAAGGAGAGAAGAGGAGAGTGTAGGAGAAGAGGGGGAGAAGGAGAGAAGAGGAGAGTGTAGGAGAAGAGGGGGAGAAGGAGAGAAGAGGAGAGTGTAGGAGAAGAGGGGGAGAAGGAGAGAAGAGGAGAGTGTAGGAGAAGAGGGGGAGAAGGAGAGAAGAGGAGAGTGTAGGAGAAGAGGGGGAGAGGAGAGAAGAGAGAGAGGATGTAGGAGAAGAGGGGGAGAAGGAGAGAAGAGGAGAGTGTAGGAGAAGAGGGGGAAAGAAGGAGAGAGAGAGTAGGAAGAGGGGGAGAAGGAGAGAAGAGGAGAGTGTAGGAGAGGGGGGAGAAGGAGAGAAGAGGAGAGAGTGTAGGAGAAGAGGGGGAGAAGGAGGGAAGAGGAGAGGGAAGGAGAAGGGGGGGAGAAAGGAGAGAAGAGGAGAGGGTAGGAGAAGAGGGGGAGAAGGAGAGAAGAGGAGAGTGTAGGAGAAGAGGGGGGAGAAGGAGAGAAGAGGAGAGTGTAGGAGAAGAGGGGGAGGAGGAGAGAAGAGGAGGTGTAGGAGAAGAGGGGGAGAAGGAGAGTGTAGGAGAAGAGGGGGAGAAGGAGAGAAGAGGAGAGTGTAGGAGAAGAGGGGGAGAAGGAGAGAAGAGGAGAGTGTAGGAGAAGAGGGGCAGAAGGAGAGAAGAGGAGAGTGTAGGAGAAGAGGGGGGAGAAGGAGAGAAGAGGAGGAGTGTAGGAGAAGAGGGGGAGAAGGAGAGAGAAGAGGAGAGTGTAGGAGAAGAGGGGAGAAGGACGAGAAGAGGAGAGTGTAGGAGAAGAGGGGGAGAAGGAGAGAAGAGGAAGTGGAGGAGAGGAGGGGGAGAGGGGGAGAAGAGGAGAGTGTAGGAGAAGAGGGGGAGAAGGAGAGAAGAGGAGAGTGTAGGAGAAGAGGGGAGAGAGGAGAGAAGAGGAGAGTGTAGGAGAAGAGGGGAGAAGGAGAGAAGAGGAGAGGAGAGTGAAGGAGAAGAGGGGGAGAAGGAGAGAAGAGGAGAGTGTAGGAGAAGAGGGGGAGAAGGAGAGAAGAGGAGAGTGTAGGAGAAGAGGGGGAGAAGGAGAGTGTAGGAGAAGAGGGGGAGAAGGAGAAAAGAGGGTAGTGTAGGTGAAGAGGGGGAGAGGGAAGTGTAGGAGAGAAGAGGAAGAGGGGTAAGAAAGAAGAGGATAGGCGGAGGAGGAATAATGGAAAGGTAGGATAAGGAGAAGAGGAAGAATGAGGAAGAGAAGTAGGAGGGGACAAATACCCACGTTTATTGTTTAACGTCTATTTATCATATTAGCAATTATATATAAAATATACAGATCACGTACAATTGTTCTTTGTTTTATGTAGGTTGGAATAATTTGTATTATTCACAAAACACCAAATAAAGGTATGTGAGATTGACATTGTAATAAATGATTCAACAAAAATAGTATTAAAATTTATCTCTGTGTGTGTGTGTGTTTTTTTTGTTTTGTTTTGGACCAAGCACGAACACGATGGCTGGAAGCAAAGCCCGCAGGTCCATTATATATTTCTGCAATACAAAAGAAGTATTAGGATCATGTATAACATTTATGTTTTGCAAACTTTATCTAACCTTACGTACAAGCCCCAACATCATGATGAACGTTGTTGCTGAAGGTGTGTGTGTGTGCGTGTGTGTGTGTGTGTGTGTGTGTATGTAAGCGTGTTGTGAGTTTCATTGCATTTGTTAATTTGGTAATCTAGTTATTACAGATTTAGTTACAAATATTATTTCATAGATATTTTGGGAATATTGAAAGTCATTCCAACGCTCTATACAATGCGCC
>CM064581.1:43379166-43491666 GCA_032716605.1 Paralithodes platypus
ATGTTTGTGTACTGCAGTAATTATCACGGTTATAGAATGTGCCTTATCTCCTATGCAAGTATGTATATACTAATGTTATTTAAAGTCTTTTAATGTGTTATATTGGTTGCTCCAAAAAAAAAAAAAAATCTATGTCCACTGTATTCCTCTAATCATAAGGAATCTCAAAACAAATGACCACTATATTCCTCTGTTCAGTAAATCCTATGCAAGGTCGCCATTTGTTACGTCCTGGGATATATAAACACTGGGCTCTTTCTATTGGACTAGGTATGCGGATCAAGCAACAACGGAAAACGCTAGATCCAACCCTTATCTATAAACCCAGGCAACAAACCACCCTAAACCGTCAAGAGTCCTGCCTGGACAACAAGGTATCCTATGACTCGGTTACAGGGTGCACGCACTATAGACTGCTGATAGTCAAGCAGGCTATATAAAAGATCACACAATTTAGTTGACTTAAAGCTTCAAGGAAAAGATAGATGACGGAATTAAATTGCAGAAACAATTTAATGACAAACTAGCAGAAAGTACATTTAACGTTACGTTAATTAATACAACTAATCACCCCTGCGTGAAAGAAGGTGAAAGCAAACAGTCCTCAAAACATCGTACAGGTAGACAAGATGCAGGTTTCTAAATTGCATGCGGCTACTGTAGGATCTGATGCTTAGCAAAGAATGTACGTTACGGATTTAGAGAACTCTTAACTCATAAGCAGGAATAAATACTAGTGATAGGACATACAGTGTATAATGGCATAGGTATAATTAAATAAAGGTAGCAACTCGCAACATAACCACATACAGGTGTGCTTCTCACTCTTAGTCAGGCAAGCCTGCTCGGACAGAGTCTCTAAGCCACACCCTGACTCACAATGCTCACAAAAACGGTAAACTGTGGCACAATAACAAGCATACAGAGATAATAAACCCCTAGCTGTTAATCTGCCAGGTGGCAGAGGTCTAGCCGGAAGGATATAGGCTTCGGATACCCGGGCTGAGCCACCTGCTCTAGCCTAGGGACGTTCCCAAGTCTGTGCGCCAAATTACTCTAATTGAAAGGGTGCTCTCTCGAGAGACTCAGATCGCAAGTATCTGACTCTCTCCTGGCGACCCTAAAACAAAAACAAGACGTGCTAGCGCAGTGCTGAGTGGACTAGGCAAGGGCCCTCACACAACACAACACTAGACACACAGGGACACAGACCAGAAAATGCCCCCAGACTCCCACGGGTATCCTAGTAAAGTCCTAGCGGGTCCACAGGACTCGCACCAGCAGACTTTACTTAAAGGATCGCAAAAAGCCTCCCCTCCGGTCTAGCTCCTGCTAACCTGACACAAGAACACACTAGCAAGCATGAAACCACCAAATATGAGACAACAAAAATGCTTCCTAGGTCTCATTAACAATTACATCTCCTGCATAAGGCAACACAGTTGCTGGGTCAAAATCGTCTACCCCGTGCGTGAGTCGAAACTAAGCCTAACGTTGCGAACAAATGCATGTGGCACATCAGGCTCATCCCAAGCTAAGCAAGCGAAGCAACGTCCCCCAGCCGGTCTCTCTCTCCCGCTCGTCTCCTCCCACTCTCACTAAACTTACATCTTATATATTATAATGAAACAATCAACTATCAACTTAGTATAAAATATACTAAGATGCGTTGGTTAAGAATAAGGGCAGCTACAAGCTGTGAAACAACATAAGAATATCCCAGACATTAGTTGCATTGTCGTAGGATATATACTAAGGAAAAGCCGGCCGCCAGCCGGTTTCTAAACGGCTGGGCAGCCGACGCGCGCGCATGCCCGCACGTAGCTACTATGCAGAAGCGTCACAATACAGAGAAGGGGCTGCTGGATGTTGCTACAGACACCTGAGTTTCGGTGAGGAAGAGAAGATCAGGTTTGTAGGAGGAGAGATGGTGCTCAACAGAGTGAAAGTTAGAGGAAAGTCCACGAATGTTGCAGAAATTAATATAAAGAGTAACAGGCCGAGGTCCAGGTAATTGTGTGGGGTCGTCAGGGGATGGTCGGAGTCTATTGGGGATGCTTTAAAGCCTTTGTTACCATCAGGTGTATTTAGAAACATTAGGTTAGTTACTTCAACCTCTGCAGTTGTCTTTGAGTTAGCTGTGGGCATAACACTAATTTTGGAGAGGAAATTATAAGAGTGAGAGAACTCTATTTCTTATTGCTAATCTGGCAACCTCTGCGTCATAAATGCGTGAAAGGGATAAGTGAGATAGTTTGAAGCTTGTAAGTTGCTGAAGGTCCTATTTAAACTTAATAAAATTGTCTAATAGTAGCAAGAGAATACTATAAAAGACGTCGCCGGTACAGAATGGGTTAACAATGGATAGGTGAGTGGAATAGGTGTAGGTTCATAGTCTGAAATTGAGAGCATCTGAGTTGAAGGGAGTGGGTCAGTGGTTTATGATTGATGCGGTGTGATTGGTTAATACCTCTGGCTGAAAAGAGGTGAGGGGACTTAATTGATAGGAACTAAGTGTCGTGGGAATTCATTCCAGTCAGAGACCCAATTAATAAATGAAAGCAAGCATGTGATCCGCTGGAATTCGGACCTGGGTTACCATAAACAGATTTTAACACTCCACCTTTACACCATCAACACAGTTAAGTCAAGTGTTTTTCAGCCATTAATATATAACCGTAGAGATGTAAAATATGATGGTTAACATTCTGTCCCTGAATATAATATGTTTGTGTGTCTGTCTGTCTGTCAAATAAACTAATTAGATGTTGGCATGTCTATGCTTGTGTTTCTGTTTTCTGTCTGTGTATTTGTCTGAATATAATTATGTCCTATAAAAATAAATTATTCATGAAGTATAGAGTTAATGTTATGCTCACAGTTGGCCATTGACTTTTATTGCAGTTTAACTTTCTCATAATGCCATTGCACAGATCTCTCTTTATTGTATATACTTTTTAAAGGTTAGGTTATTGCATTGGCTAGGATGAGAGTAACAAACTTAGTCTAATGGCCGAATTAAACAAATGGAAGGGACTGGATGTCTCGAAAAGGGGCTCCAGTCCTGACGCTTTTCTTGACTTATAGTGTGCTGGCTAAGTAATCGAGTAGGGTTGATAGCCTCTGAAGTCCTATTTTAACTTACTAGACTGATCGAAGTCCTATTTTAATTAAGTAATCAAATACCATCCTGATTTATAAATTGAAAGTAAATTAATGGATATCGCCTTTCCCTCTAGATCCTGACTCAATAACTTTGCGGCAAACACTGTGGGAGGGTAATGCAGTTCTGTTGTCCGACCATATTTCACGACATTACCTTTGCCTTTCATCCCCACCATAGACAAGGGGTAGTGTAGGATGAGGATGTTTAACTTCCTTCCAACGTATATTTTCTCTCGCTTTACTTATAGGAATTAGGGCTCTCTCTCTCTCTCTCTCTCTCTCTCTCTCTCTCTCTCTCTCTCTCTCTCTCTCTCTCTCTCTCTCTCTCTCTCTCGCCGACCCGTGGTAATAACGTTCTTGACATTGTACTTGCAACAAAAGAAGAATTAATAGAGAATTTGAATGTTGGTGATGAATTCAGTAACAGCGACCATCGTACGATAACTTTCACTTTAAAGTTTACTAGTAACGAACCAAATAGTAGCATCGAAAAAGTCCCTAATTTCAAGAAAGCAAACTTCCATAAACTTAGAGCTATGTTTAAAGAAACTGACTGGAGCTTTTTAATTCACAATAACGACATAAATACATCTTGGAAGTTATTCGAAGCCACTTACCTAAAAGCAGTGCAATACCATCGAAAATACGGCGTCCAGGCCATAATAATAAGCCCAAATGGTGGAATAAAGATATTTCAAACTGCCTGCTTGCTAAAAAATTTGCTAATGATAAATTAAAATCCTCACAAAATGACGAAGAACGGCTGAAATTTGTAGAGCTACGACGCAAAGCCAAAAAGTTAATTAAGCAAAGTAAAAAGACCTTAGAGTTACATATTGCGAATCAAAGTAAAACAAACCCGAAAGAATTCTATAGTTATCAGAAAGAAAAAAGTAGTTACTTCAACTGTTGGACCGTTAGTCGATGAAAATGGAGAATACACCAAAGACGAAGAACAAATGAGTAATGCCCTCAATACCTTCTTTGCATCAGTTTTTACAACAGAAGACCTCAGTGATATCCCTACACCATCGCCGATTCAGATTGATAATTCAGATGTTCTAAGCAATATCACCGTTACAGAGAGAGAAGTATTGAATTGTTTAGATAAACTCAAGGTAAATAAAACGCCTGGACCTGATACAATCTCGCCAAGAGTTCTAAAGGAAGCTAAGGATGAGCTCTCTAAACCACTGACATTACTATTCAATAAATCCTTGCAGTCTGGAACTATGCCCGATCAGTGGAAGCTAGCCAACGTAACACCGATATTAAAAAAAGGCAGCAAATCCCTACCCTGTAACTATCGTCCAATTAGCTTAACCTCAGTTGTATGTAAAATGCTAGAAACGGTCATACGAGACAGACTCGTAAATCACTTAAAGGAAAATAACTTACTTAAAGATACTCAACACAGCTTTCGTAAAAAACGTTCCTGTTTAACAAACCTCTTAGACTTCTTCCACAATATCCTCAACCTCTACGATGAGAGTAAAGCTGTAGATATTATATACCTTGATTTTCAAAAGGCCTTTGACAAAGTTCCCCACAAACGTTTACTGCTAAAACTAAAAGCGCATGGAATACAAGACGGTGTGTTGAAATGGATAGAAAATTGGCTCAGCGACAGAAAGCAAGGAGTAGTCATAAACGGTAAGGCATCTAAATGGACCAATGTAAGTAGCGGGGTACCCCAGGGATCGGTACTAGGACCAATTCTCTTTCTAATTTACATCAACGACATAGATGAGGGTTTCACCTGTACAATCTCAAAATTTGCTGACGATACAAAAATTGCAAATAGCGTACTCTCAAAAGAACAAGTTGACGATATGCAACACAATCAAGATAAATTGTCATGTTGGGCCCAAATTTGGCAAATGAGTTTCAATGCGGATAAATGTAAAGTACTACATATCGGATACCTAACTGAGAAAGCAAACTATTCGATGAATGGCACTCAGCTTAAGAATGTAAACAGAGAAACCGATCTGGGAGTAACAATATCGAGTAACCTAAAACCGAGTCAACAATGTTCAGAAGTTGTTAAGAAGGCAAACAAAATAATTGGCTTTATAGGCAGGTCATTTGAGCATAAATCCAAAGAAGTTATCCTAACCCTTTACAATTCCTTAGTCCGCCCTCTTCTGGAATACTGCGTTCAATCCTGGTGCCCTTATTACCAAAAAGATATAAACAAGCTAGAACGAGTTCAACGTAGAGTTACCAAAATGATACCTAGCCTAAAGAACAAACCATACGAAGAGCGTCTTAGAGAATTAAATCTATTTCCTTTAACCCAGCGCAGATTAAGAGGTGACTTAATTCAAGTGTTCAAAATCATCAAAGGCATCGACAATATGAACTGTAGTAAGTACTTCACTATCGACCAATCTAATTACACGCGGGGAAACGGTTGCAAATTATTGGTAAATCTTTTAACTCACACGAATCTAAGAATTTCTTCTTCAATCGAGTTGTCAACTTGTGGAATGGGCTTCCCCGAAACGTTATAGACTGCATCACTGTTGATTCATTTAAACTCCACCTAGACAAATATCTCGCATCAAACCCGCGACTGACTGCGTTTGTAAATGAATAACTTTATTTTATCCCCCCTCAGTTACTAACCCATCTGTCCCCTACTAACTTCCTAATCCTGCCACGGACATTAGTTCCAGGGGAGTAATTCCCTTTCCAATGTTCCCTTACCCACTCTAAACCACTGTATGGACACTTGATCCTCAGTGTTTTGGAGGACAAGCAACCTAGAAGGGTCACTAGATCTGTTGTTGCTTGATTTCCTTTGTACTCCTTTGTACTTTGTACTTTGTACTCTCTCTCTCTCTCTCTCTCACACACATACTTATATATATATATATATATATGTATATATATATATATGTATGTGTGTGTGAGAGAGAGAGAGAGATTGTTCGAGTTATATCTAATAATTTAATGTTTTTTAGCTTTTCATGTTGGTATACTTTGTCTATGTAGTTATATGTATTATGTTATGATATTATGTATTATGTTATGATATTATGTATTATGTTATGATATTATGTATTATGTTATGATATTCTCTTCTGTGTTGACTCTTCTCAATCTTCTATGTTTGTGTGTCTGTTTGTCCCTCCCCATTGATACAATCCCGTCCTGGAGTAATATTAGGTAGGGGGTGAGTTTGGGGGAATATTTCTGGGTAGTCGTTGCAGTAATATCTTGAACATAGAAGTGTCTATATGGTCACTGTGGTCGTTGGTGAGAGAGAGAGAGAGAGAGAGAGAGAGAGAGAGAGAGAGAGAGAGAGAGAGAGAGAGAGAGCTGGTTTGTATGCATAATATGCTTTTAGGTTTCAATATTACATATATAAACCTCTGAAAGTAAGTGTTTGCAGTATTACAGATCACCTTTAACCTCTTCTGTACCGTCGACGTCTTTCTCAAGTTATTCTAGCTAGCCTATATTTAGACAACTTTATGAATCTCAAGAAGGTTATATGATAGTTAAAAGGATGGATTTAAATAGTCTGCAGCCGTTAGATGTGTAGACGTCCTTCATAAGCTGAATACAATCGTCTATTAGTTGCCAGACTATAATGAAAATAAGACATCACCGGTACAGACGAGGATACACCTTACAATACATACATTGTTTTTTTTGTTTTTTTCTTCACCAACCAACTTCACCTCTAAACTCAATTAACTCTTTCACGCATTTATGACGCAGAGGTTGCCAGATTAGCAATAATAAATAGAGTTCTCTCACTCTTATAATTACCTCTCCAAAATTAGTTTTCTGCCCACAGCTAACTCAAAGACAACTGCAGAGGTTGAAGTAACTAAACTAAAGGTTTCTAAATACCCTTGATGGTAACAAAGGCTTTAAAGTATCCATAATAGGCTCCAAATCGCGTCATATGCGTGAAAGGGTTAATGAAATCAACAAATACATGTGGCACTACAAGGACTGGAACCTAGGATACTCACATCGAAATTCCGCGCACTTATGCATTACGCTATAAATAATGTAATTACTTATAATTAATATGACAATTATATTAGATTACATTATAACAAATACCTTGAAATTACTTACAAGACAAACGGGGAATGTTTGGACAGAAGTGGAGAAAATTACAAAGCTGGTGAAACAACCTGGATTAATGTTGAAATGGAAGCACCGTATTGTGCATGGGAAGGAAGGAAGGAAATTGAGAGTGTTGATGAACACTAAAAGAAAGAGTGTTTAGCATTGATAATTGAGGAAGAGAAATAAATAAAATATATATATTGTTTTTCTATATGGATGAGGGAGACAAAAGGCAAAACTGCCTGCGACGAGTGCCTCCCCTAGAGTTGAAAGAGTGACAGGGAGAAAATCAAGGAACAGTCGAGCCAAAATGCCTGAACACACGGAGCTTGAAGCAAGTTATGTCATAGGATCAGGGAAAGATGAATTCAGGGAGAAAGTTCCAGAGCTCAGCTGTTGAATTGAATTAATCTAATGATATAAAGGTATAGAATATCTACATTATCTCTCTCTCTCTCTCTCTCTCTCTCTCTCTCTCTCTCTCCCTCACTCTCTTCAACTGTTGGACCGTTAGTCAATAAAAATGGAGTATACACCAAAGACGAAGTACAAATGAGTAATGCCCTCAATACCCTCTTTGCATCAGTTTTTACAACGGAAGACCTCAGTGATATCCCTACACCATCGCCGATTCAGATTGATAAATCAGATGGTCTAAGCAATATCACCGTTACAGAGAGAGAAGTATTGAATTGTTTAGATAAACTCAAGGTAAATTAACCCTTAACCATCGGCGTGCAACATATGTCGAGTTAAAGAAAACGTGCCCATATGCGGGCCTCGACAGATGTCGAGTGCAATTTTGAGCACGTAATGTGCTCTGAGAGAGAGCTGAGCGGTGCGAGGAGCATAGATTCCCGCCTGACCGCTCCCCACCACTGCCGTGGGTCGACTGAAATTTATTACACCCTCCTCCACCCTCTCTCACTCGCTACACAGGGAATTATGTAAGGAAATTACCTTATTTTAGGGTTTTTGCACTCGTGTTGCACGATCGTTGCAAGAGAACCAGTGGTCGTAGAAGGATGGTTCGGGTGTCATTGGAAAACTCTGTTTATGCCCTTTCAGGGATAGATACTTATATTACGCTCTGAGTCTTGTTTATGCATGAAAAAGAGCACGGAAACAACCCCATTTAGGGTAAAACCACCCGCATGGCGGGTAATAGAAGTTACCGACCCACCCGCTCGTAATGTGTTAAAACGCCTGGACCTGATACAATCTCACCTAGAGTCCTAAAGGAAGCTAAGAATGAGCTCTCTAAACCACTGACATTGCTATTCAATAAATCCTTGCAGTCTGGAACTATGCCTGATCAGTGGAAGCTAGCCAGCTGCCAACATAACACCGATATTAAAAAAAGGTAGAAAATCCCTACCCCGTAACTATCGTCCAATTAGCTTAACCTCAGTTGTATGTAAAATGCTAGAAACACTCATAAGAGACAGACTCGTAAATCACTTAGAGGAAAATAACATACTTAAAGATACTCAACACGGCTTTCGTAAAAAACGTTCCTGTTTAACAAACCTCTTAGACTTCTTCCACGATATCCTCAACCTCTACAATGAGAGTAAAGCTGTAGATATTATATACCTTGATTTTAAAAAAGGCCATTGACAAAGTTCCCCACAAACTTTTACTGCTAAAACTAAAAGCGCATGGAATACAAGATGGTGTGTTGAAATGGATAGAAAATTGGCTCAGCAACAGAAAGCAAAGAGTAGTCATAAACGGTAAGTCATCTAAATGGACCAATGTAAGTAGCGGGGTACCCCAGGGATCGGTACTAGGACCAATTATCTTTCTAATTTACATCAACGACATAGATGAGGGTCTCACCTGTACAATCTCAAAGTTTGTTGATGATACAAAAATTGTAAATAGCATACTCTCAAAAGAACAAGTTGTCGATCTGCAACACAATCTAGATAAGTTGTCATGTTGGGCCCAAATTTGGCAAATGAGTTTCAATGTGGATAAATGTAAAGTATATTCTACATATCGGATACCAAAATGAGAAAGCAAACTATTTGATGAATGGCACTCAGCTTAAGAATGTAAACAGAGAAACCGATCTGGGAGTAACAATATCGAGTAACCTAAAACCAAGTCAACAATGTTCAGAAGTTATTAAGAAGGCAAACAAAATAATTGGCTTCATAGGCAGGTCATTTGAGCATAAATCCAAAGACGTTATCCTAACCCTTAACAATTCCTTAGTCCACCCTCTTCTGGAATACTGCATTCAATCCTGGTGCCCTTATTACCAAAAAGATATAGACAAGCTACTGTAGAACGAGTTCAACGTAGAGTTACCAAAATTATACCTAGCCTAAAGAACAAACCATATGAGGAGCGTCTTAGAGAATTAAATCTATTTCCTTTCACCCAGCGCAGATTAAGAGGCGACTTAATTCAAGTGTTCAAAATCATCAAAGGCATCGACAATATGAACTGTAGTAAGTTACTTTACTATCGACCAATCTAATTACACGCGGGGATACGGGTGCAAAATTATTGGTAAATCTTTTAACTCACACGAAGCTAATAATTTCTTCTTCAATCGAGTTGTCAACTTATGGAATGGGCTTCCCCGAGATGTTATAGACTGCAGCACCGTTGATTCATTTTAACTTCGCATTGACAAATATCTCGCATCAAACCCGCAACTGACTGCATTTGTAAATGAATAACTTTATTTTATCCTCCCCTCAGTTACTAACCCATCTGTCCCCTACTAACTTCCTAATCCTGCCACGGACATTAGTTCCATGGCAGTGGTTCCCTTTCCAACGTTCCCCTACCCACACTAACCCGCTGTTTGGACACTTGATCCTCAGTGTTTTGGAGGACAAGCAGCCTAGAAGGGTCACTAGATCTGTTGTTGCTTGATCTCCTTTGTACTCCCTCTCTCTCTCTCTCTCTCTCTCTCTCTCTCTCACACACACACAGCCTACAGTGAACTTAAAACTCCACAATAAGGTCCCTCCCCTAGGTTCTTGTTATTTCCCATCCTGGTAGTAAACTTCTCGCGTAAGCTTTACAGAGACACAATGGTCGGGAAGTTAAAGAGCAGAATACTACCACAGAACAGAGCTATACAGTTGCCTACAAGTCTGAATGGTCCAGGCTACTTCTATTTATGGTATTTTATTTAAATTTAGTGTCAAGGGACTGGAGTTCTTGCAGAGGCTCCAGTCCTGACGTTATTTTTGACTTCACCTAAGCTGATCTAACCTGAACCAACCTATCCAAACCTAACCTGACTGCACGTTGCTAAGCTAAGCCAACCCCAATCAGTTAGGTTAATAACCAGTTAGTAATCATTTCACAGATTGACTACTTACATACATACGTACATACATATCCAACTAAAAGGCTATGACAATTTAACCCTTGTTTACCGGGGCCCGACTTAAGTCGGCCTAGAGAAGAAAGGACTATGTGGCGGGGACCGACTTAAGTCTGTGTGCAATTTTTGAGCAATAATGGCTCTGAGAGAGAAACGAGCGATGGGAGGAGCGTAGGTCGGCTCATGACTGCTCGGCACGGGTCCCGCGCGACTACTGACGTCTACTCCACACACACCCACACTCCCTGCCTCGCTACACAGGGAATTATGTAAGGAAATTACCCTATTTTAGGGATTATTCACTTGTCTTGCACGATCGTTGCAAGAGAACCCGTGGTCATAGAAGGATGGTTCTTGTGTCATTGGAAAGCTCAATTATCGCGCTTTCAGGGATACATAATTGTATTACGCTCTGCCTCTTGTTTATGCATGACAGAGAGCACGGAAACAAGGTCGTTTAGGGTAAAACCACCCACTTGCCAGGTAGTAGAAATTACCGACCTAGCTGCTCCGTGAGTGTTAAGCCCACAGAAAGTTCGTGAAATTATGTTTATCTTCGCATGACTGTACCAGTGAATGATTGTATGCAGTTAACAGGGACTTGTGGAAGTTCAAAGTGTAACTGGCATAAATATTTACAAATTTGCTTCCCAGAGGCATTTCTTAAGCCAATTTAAATAGCAATAATGTTTGCCAGAGAACAATTTAATTGAAACGTCTTGGTGGCGTAATGGTTAAGGTGTCTACAAATCTGTGTGAGATAACCCAGGTTCGAATCCCAGTGGATCACATATATGCTTTCATTAGTTTCATTGGAGGTATTTGGTGGTGTGGTGAAATTAATAAAACAAATTATTATACTAACCTACTAATAGGATTCGTGAAAAATCTAATTTTCATGAATAGGAAACATTTTAATACTCTATCAGTCGTTTTCTTTAATTAAATCAAGTGCAATTTAGATCTTGACAAAGGACTGGGGTTCTCGAAAAGGGGCTCCAGTCCTGAAAATGTACTTGACTTGCAGTGTGCTGGCTTAATAATCCAGAAAGGTTGATAGTTTCTGAAGTCCTATTTTAACTAACTAATTATATCTTGTGAATACCTGATGCAAATTTCTTCTTTTTTTCTTTTCTTTTTTCTGTTTTGCCAATAAACAACATTATTAGGTTTATACAGGCTGGATGTATGTGGAATGACAGAGACCAAATGGAAAGGTTCAGATGTGAGAGAGTGGGAGTGTGGAATGGGTGTGTGTGATGGAGTGAGTGAAGGAACAGCGAGAGAAGGTGCATGTTTGTTTGTAACTAGCAAATGGAAGGAATGTGTAAGAGAGTATGGGTCTGTGGGTTCAAGGATTGTGTGGGTGAGAATGAAAGTAGGAATACAAACGTGGGTGATTGTATGCGTGTATGCCCCGACAGAGGATATACTTGAAAGAAAGAAAGAGGAGTTCTGGATGAATGTGGAGGCGTGCCTGGAGAAGTTTGACAAGAACGAAAGAATATTTCTGATTGGGGATATGAATGGTAAGGTGGGTGATAGGAAAGTTGAGGGAGTGGTGGGAGGGTGGGGGGTACCATCAGAGGTGACTGGGAATGGTAGTGCACTTGTGGACGTATGTGTGGGGAGGAGGCTGTGGATAGCCAACACCTTTTTCCTACACAGAATGATCCACGGGTACACGTGGAAACGGATGTTGACGATGAAGGATAAGACAGTGGTGGAACGAAAGTCATTGATTGATTATGTATGTGTGGATGAACGAATGAAGAAATCTGTGATGAATGCTAGGGTGTATAGGGGTATTGGAGGGGGTCTGTCTGATCATTATGTAGTGGTAGCTAAGGTTAGGATACAAAAGAAGTGGGTGAGGAGAGCTGGAGGGAGGCGAGAGGAGGGTGGAATGGTGAGGAGGGTGGAGAGGTTGCAGGAGGAGGAAGTCAGGGAGGAGTACAGGAGAGCAGTGGAAAGACGACTAGGTGGGTTCGACCTGGAAGTTATGGAGGAAGTGGAGGAGATGAGCAAGGTGTTTAAGGATGAGATCTGTGCAGCATGTGAGGAGGTGTGTGGAGTGAGGAGAAGAGGGAGGGGAGTGAAAGGTACAGCATGGTGGACAGAAGAGGTAAGAATAGCTGTGGAAGAAAAGAAGAAAGCATATAGAGAGTGGTTGGGTAGTAGAGGGAATGAAGATTCCGAGAGACAGAAACGAGCGAGGTACATGGAGAGTAAGAGGGTGGTGAAGAGAGTAGTGAAGGAAAGTAAGAGAAGAGTAGATGAGGAATTTGGAAGGAATCTGAGTGTAAAATGGAGGGAGAGTAAGAAACTGTTCTGGAAAGAAGTCAAGAAAGTTAGGGAAGGTAGCAAGGGAAACAGTAAGGGTGTGAAAGATAAGAATGGGAGAATGCTAGCCGAGAAGCAAGAGAGAGTCGAAAGATGGAGGGAGTACTTCAGTGAGTTGCTAAATGTAAGGAATGAAGAGCCAGCAAACATAGCTGGATATGGTATGGGAGGGAGAAGAAGAGAAGTAATGGAGGTGGAGGTGGGGATCAGGAGGTCAGAAGTGGGGGAAGCCATGAAAAGAGTGAAGTTGGGGTAAGCACCAGGAACAGATGGAGTGTGTGGGGAAATGTTGAGGTATGGTGGTGAGATAGTGATAGAATGGGTATGGAAAATGTGCAAACTAGCATGGGAGAATGGGAGTGCACCCGATGACTGGAAGACTGGCATAATAGTCCCCCTATATACCAGCCTGTCTGACGAAGTCACAAGCAATTACGATTTGTTGAAGAAGGCTCTCCTAAAGGGTTTCCATAAGACGCAAGATGGGTATAGGCAAGATTTTAGAGCAGCTCGCCTTAAGGATGGGGAAACTTATGACCTCTTTGCTATAATGTTAGGACATCTATTTGATCAGTGGGTAGAAGCTTGTGATATAGGACAAGATTTTAAGTCTCTAAGGTAATTTATTCTTCTAGACCAAGTAATATCCTCAGTGTCTCCAGAGTTGAGAACTTATTTGAAAGAAAATTATGTCAAGGACTTGGACAAAGCGGTCAAATTAGCTGATAGTTGGTCCTCTGCCCATCGCACATACACTAGGTCTACCTCTTCAACAAAACCTAAAAAGCCATTTAACACCTCATCACGGTCCCAGGAACAAACTACCCCGAGTTCCGGGGCTAGTAAGACTGAACAGAACCATAAGAGAAAAGCTGATTATAGTAACGCCACTTGTCATGGTTGTGGAGAGAAAGGACATATCCGGCCTATCTGCCCGAAGAATCCTCTGAGATTTAAAAGTAGCACCTCTTCTAGAGCTCAACAAGTAGGGTTTTGTCTTGATAATAAGAACACTTACAAATATATGTCGTCAGGTACTGTTAACGGAGCATGGGTATCTACCGTACTTAGAGACACAGGGTGTTCATGCATTATAGTATCCGAAGAAGTCCTTCCAGACATTGAGACCCAAGAATGTAAAAAGGTAGAAGTAGCCGATTACCTAGGTAGGGTTAATAACTTCCCTCGGGTTAGGTGTTTCCTCCGTTGCCCCTACTATGAAGGGTGGACCGATGTAATCAGGGCTCCCATTAAATTTTGCAGCGTTCTGGTAGGGAATGTTCCCGGGGTAACTAATCCCGATTTTGATAACCCACCAAAGTCCCCTTGTTCAGTCTCTCTAACAAATAAGCAGATCTCTACTACCACAGAGTTTGATGGGATTGAGAATGTACAAGCAGTTCAAACTAGGTCGGCAAGAACTAAGAAACTTCATCCTCTTGTAGTCCCCTCGTTTGAGCCCTTGAAGATAACTCCTAGTCAATTTGCAGATTGTCAACAGAAATGCCCCAGCCTAGCTTCTGTCAGGTCTAAATGTTTATCTGGGGAGAAAGATGAGACTAAAGATGGGAATATATTCGGGTATGAGAATATAGATGACCTTTTGTACCGTAAGTGTGTTCACTCAAAGAAACCGTGAAGAGTGGGACAACTTGGTCTCGTTGTGCCACTGGACTGTAGGAAAACTGTCCTGTCCGCAGCACATGAGGGTCTGTTAGCAGGTCATTTCTCCCATAGGAAAACAGAGACTCCCGTGAAAGAGCAGTTTCATTGGCCAGGTCTCACCTCAGATGTCAGGGATTACTGTAGATCATGTGACAAGTACCCCTAAAGGTCGGGTGAAACCGGTATCATTAAAGGCTATGCCAATAATGACAGAATCCTTCTCTAGGATAGCAATAGATCTTGTAGGACCCTTCAATCCGCCATCCTCTGATGGACATCGGTTTATACTTACTCTGATAGACTTTGCAACTGGATTCCCAGAAGCCATGCCCCTTAAAGAAATCTCTTCCATAGCTGTAGCAGAAGCATTAATCTCTATCTTCGCCAGGGTAGGCATTCCCAAGGAGATCCTCTCCGATAATGGTGCTCAATTCAAGTCAGAGTTAATGAAAGAGTTGCATAGGCTGTTAGGTGTCAAGCCATTGTTCACCACACCCTATCACCCTAGTGGTAATGGCAGGATTGAATGGTTCCACTCTACATTAGAGAATTCCCTTAGGAAGGTTTGTGAAGACAAGCCCAAGGATTGGCATAGGTACCTCGTCCCCTTAATGTTTGCTATGCGTGAAATGCCAAGTGATCGCACTGGATTTTCAGCATTTGAGTTGCTTTATGGAAGACAAGTGCGGGGACTGTTGTCAGTTCTGAGGGATTTGTGGGAAGACAAAACTGTCCAAAATGATGATAGGCCACCTTATCAATATGTACTAGAATTGAAGGAAAAGTTAGAAGACAGTTCAAAGATTGCTGCTCACAATGCAGATATCAGTGCTAAGAAGTTTAAATCGTATTTTGATATAAAGGCTCAGGATAGGACATTTAAGCCCGGAGATGAAGTACTAGTCCTGCTTCCTGATGACAGTCGAAAACTACTTATGGCATGGAAAGGACCTTTCAAGGTACTAGAGTGCAGAAATAAAGTTAACTAGTTGATAGATGAGTACGGTAAATCCAAGTTGTACCACGCCAATATCTTAAAGCAGTACTTTCGTAGGGCCCATGTTTCCATGGCTTGTGTCTTGGATGAGATGACTGGGTTGAGTTTTGATGATCAGCCATTAGTTGCTCAGATATGTGTGGAGGAAGAGGCTAGCTCTGAAACAGAATTAGAGTTTACATTCTCACATGATTTTGTTGCACCCTCAGAAGTCAAAGAGTCAAGAGATATGTAGTGAATTTACATTGGAACAAAAGGGGAATGTAAAGTCAATCATTGTTGAGTTTGGAGATGTATTTTCGGAACTCCCTGGTTGTACTAGCACCTTAGCTCATAATATCTCTCTCTGTTCAACTGAGAGACTCAAGCCTAAGTCGTACCCACTTCCAGTACATCTTCAACCTCACTTTGAGGAAGAGGTAGAGATCCTTCTCGATCAAGGGAAAATTAGGCCTTCACAGTCTTCCCATTCATCACCAGTAGTAATGATAAAGAAACCGGATGGTAGTTATAGAATGGCCATTGACTATAGGGTCCTAAATGCTGTCACAGAATTCCATGCCGAACCCATGTGTCGTTTGGAAGACGATTTGCATAAATTCTCAGGAGCAAAATTCTTTTCAGAGTTAGATCTAACGAAGGCCTATTATCAAGTCCCTCTCGCAGAAGGAGCTAAACCACTAACTGCATTCGCCACACATATAGGTCTAATGGAATTTTGTCGGATGCCATTTGGGTTAGTCACAGCTTGTGCCACATATATCAGACTAATGCGACTAGTTTTGGCAGGTTTAGAGAATGTATCCTTTTACTTCGACAATGTGCTCATCTATGCTAAAACGTGGAAAGAACATGTCTTGGCGGTAGGTGCTGTCTTAAAGCGTCTCTGTGAACATGGTTTGACTGTCAGGCCAGGAAAATGTAGGTTTGGTCTCAGTACCATTCAGTATTTGGAGTTTGTGATAGTTGGAAAGACCCTAAAAACTGTTCATGACAAAGTACAGGCCATAAGCCAAGTCTCTCCTCCCACATCTAAGAAAACACTGAGATCCTTCCTAGGCATGATTTCTTTTTACAGAGGTTTCATTGATCATGCCTCCTTTTTAACATCACCATTATCAGATATGATGAGGAAAGGGGTCAAGGAATCTTTAGATTGGAATCTTGAAGCCCTTGAATCTTTCAGTAAACTGAAGTTAGCTTTAGTGAATGACCCTGTTCTTAAAATCCCTGATCTTTCTATGCCATTTGTCCTTCGAACTGATTCATCTGGTTATGGGTTGGGTGCAGTTTTGCTCCAATATGAAGACAACACACCATTCCCCATTGCTTATGCCAGCAGGAAACTTCTGGATAGGGAACGGAAATGCTCTACAATCTAAAGTGAGTGCTTAGGAATTGTCTTTGGAGTCACAAGATTTGCCTATTATCTCCTGGGTGCAGAATTCATCCTAGAGGTGGACCACAAACCCTTAATTTATTTGAAAAAGTTCAAAGGCAGTAATAGTAGATTGCTACGTTGGGCTTTAAGCTTGCAGTCATATAGATTCAGACTAGTGCATATTGCAGGACAAGATAATGTCGGGGCTGATTTTCTGAGCAGGGCTGATGACTAGAGTTAACCATATTTTGTTTTGTTAGATTGTTTTTTTGTTATCTATAACCGTTGCGCTAAGGTCTATATAATTAGTTTATTTGATATGGGAACTGCCAATATCAAATTTTCACTCTTTATATACTTTTGGGGGAAGCTGTGTGAAGGCAAGAATAAAATATAATATATGCTGTATAATATATTGTAAGGTTCACAGAATCGGGAAAGCAACTGTACCCGGCTTTCATATGGGTATGTACTGTACGCTTGTGTGTTATTCTTACTAGTTAATCGCCCTAATATGGTGGAATCGGCGTGAATCGTCTGGTTCGTTCAATAAATCACTATCTATTTATAGCTTATCAATTCACTTTTATCTCGCTTAGTCTTGTTCCCCTTTTGGAGCTTCATTGTAATATTCGATCTCGCTCCTTGTATTGAAGCTTCGTTATAATGGTATCAGGCGTGGGTTTGAGTGTCTCGCTTCTCCATTCACTATCTCACTTTTAGTATCATAAACCGGGTTGAGGCTTCACTGAAAGTATATATAATGGGGAGGTGCGATAAACTCTTCATTCTACTCACCAGCAGCAGACTGAAGGGAACTTTAGGTAAATACGGTGCTTATATTATTCAGGGTTTTGATAGATTTAAGTGTCTACCATATTGGAAGTGATTGAACTGGCAGGAACATATTGTTCTTAATTAATTATTGTTCTTTTACTTACGTAAATTTAAACCCGTTTTTTTTATTTAACGGGCAGGAACATATTGTTCTTAAGTAATTATTGTTCTTTTACATATGTAAATTTAAAATTGTTCTTTTGATTTAACTGGCAGGAACATATTGTTCTTAATCAATTATTGTTCTTACAGTTACGTAAAATTAACCTTAATATAAGTTTGTAATTGGGGAATACTTTAAACTATTTCTTGGGTTGTTTGCTAAGTCCTAAATAATGATAGGCTAATATTGTGACATAATACTTTTCACACATAACTCATGTGTGTGGAACAGTTTTCTAAATCTCTTCATTTGTATTCGGTAATGGTTACGCACCAAAGTGTTTATACAAGAGTTTCCTAAAGTGTTTACGATAAGTTTATTGTTTCGGAGTACAAAGATTGTACTAGCCTAGCTGTTAAAATTAGCTTAATCACAAATTCTATAAATTTGATTTGGTCTTATATGAACTAATTAAATTTTGTTTGTTTAAGGATCCAACTCTTGTCGAGGGCCGGGCTGGAGAGGCGTCCTAAACCCAGTGTAAGAGGCTTCCCAGTACCCTATCTCGTGGCTTTGGCACCCCTTCACCACTGTTCCCTGGAGGTGTTGCATCTCGCCATTAGAACTTCAAGGTCTAGTCTTTGGATACGTCAAGACTACCCATTCTACAGGAGAGTATTTAATTATTTCATTAATAGCCATCTAGGGTTAATTATGGGAGGTACACCTGGGAGGTTCCTCTGGTTAATATTTATATAAATTGGTGAACTACTAATTACAGTTTGGATAATTAATTGGTGTTCTATGTAAATGTATAAAGTTTTACTTTTGTGTTTCCTTTGGCATTATTGGTGTGAGTTGTGAAATAGACTGAGCATGCACTTACAGTGTGTAGGATATTATGAGGCAGGACAGAGGGTAAAACTATATTAAAAGAAAAGGAATCTATGTAAATATAAAGGTAGGGTAATGATGGGAAAAGAAGATAATATTTTTGTACAGTTAACCCCTTCTGTACCGAATACTTTTTGTTCATTATATGCTGGCAACTATTAGATTATTTTATTAAGTTTTAAAACTGAAGGGCCTCCAGCAATTACTGTAACAGGCTTCGAACTATCTCACTTAACCTTTTTTAAGGTTATCCTCCTGTTAAGCAGATCCTTCTTAAACTGCACACAATCGTCTAAATATAGTTATAATAATATGAAAAAGACGTCCCCGGTACAGAAAGGGTTAAACATCGGCCATCAATAGACTTCCTGTGATTATTCAACCTCTTCCTCTTGTGCTCCTTCCACAGCTTCCCCCTTCCTCCCTGATGCCTCCCTACATTACTTTGGCCCTCTTCTTTGCACTTGTAGAACTATGAGATCCTGAAGTAGGAGAGACTGGTTATCTCAGTTCAGTTCAGTTGAAGTTCGGGAAGTAAGATGCCTTACTAACGGCACTTCCCTGAGGTTTTGTGCTCCTTTTTGTTTTGTGTTTATCCCTTTTTCTCTGTTTACCATACATTATCTTTTGTTCTTCTGGATTAGTCTTTCTTTTATTATATTCTCTGGCCGCCATATTGGTGGTGTAATTATAATACAAATCAAATCAAATATGTTTATTTAGCCATAAAGTATAAATTAAGTTAACAATATTATTAATAAATGTTGCACATCTGGCTGAGCCTTGTGAGAGAAACTCTCTTAAAGGCACCTTACATTTAACCCGAATGTATTTACATTTTACTACAAACTTTTATGTTTTTGTTTTGCTAATACAAATTATTGTGTTATTATATGTAACATTTACCTTCATAAAATAATGTATGAAACCATCCCTACAGACAAACTCACACCACGTAAACATACTCAACACAAGACTTACACAGTTGATGTTGCAAGCATTTGAATTCTGGAGGAAGTTTACATTATATCTAATTGCATTTAATATTTGTTCAACAAATATGATATGAGAGTCTTCTTAAACAGCTCTACTACTCTTTGGTGTACCCTTTCTTCTCATACTGTCACAGTTTGGGCAACTGCAGGTAAAGCTAAAATAGAAAGTGAAATTGGTACACAAAAAAATAATTAGGACAATTACCTTTAAAAGAAAGTATGAGCATACAAATTAATTATTTAAATCTCTACGAATGTCGAGGCAGTGCATTCCAGACATTTACACCATAATAATTAATAGATTTTTGAGATTTAGGTAATGTCATTTTTGGAATTTTTAAATCTCATGTATTTCTTAAGTTATACCTTTAGTTTGAGCGGAGGTTAAAAAGTTCCATATTATTATAATTGTTAATGGCTATATACAATGATAGCAGTGCAATAAGTGTTTGTCTTCCCATTTTAGGAGACTTAGAGATTTAAATAATTCATTTGTATGCTCATACTTTCTTTTAAAGGTAATTGTCCTAATTATTTTAGTTTGTACCAATTTCACTCTATTTTAGCTTTACCTGCAGTTGCCCAAACTGTGACGGTATGAGAAGAAAGGGTACACCAAAGAGTAGTAGAGCTGTTCAAGTACTTTCGTAGTGAAGGAGTTACGTGTTAAATACAATATGCCACACTGTTTATTTATCTTGCCTGTCAAAGAGTGTATATGATTGTCAGGTCAATTGTCTATCCACCACAACTCCAAGAAATCTTATACTTTCAACACTATTACCAATTTTAATGGAATCTATATTTAGAGGAATGTTCTTCTTTCTGTGATGAACGATATACTTTGTGTTGTCGATATTTAGGGTTAGTTTATTTGCAGTCATCCAACAATAGACCCCATTTAGTTCATTATTTACGGACTGCACTAGAGTATTTAAATTGCTATGGCTGGCATAGAGGGGTGATGTACAGTATTTTATGACCATGGTAAATGTGTATCCAAGTACCAAACAATATAATATATTGCTTAGTCGTAAGATTTAACTTCAAGAACATATTTTGTTAAGCAGGTGTAACACGAGCACTTTCATAGTCAACATTCGATGGTCAAAATGTTTCTGACAACATTTCTAGAATATTTTTTACTGGTATCGGACACTAGACTGATGGTAGATGAATTTAGGTAGCCGTGATATATTAAATGTTGATATCATAAGCTGCTAGACCAGTGTTGAGGATAAATGTTGAGAGAAAAAGCGTTGATACCGGCTTTAGTCTCACCGAATATTTGTTATGGGTGTGGACATATTTGTGTGGCACCAATATGGTGAATCCAACTGATTTATATTACTCTAGGGTCTAAACTTCGGTTGTTTTTAACACCTTACGAGCAGCCTAGGCGGTAATTTCTACTTACCGCCCAGCGGGTGGTTTTACCATAAATGGCCTTGTTTCCGTGCTCTTTTTCGTGCATAAACAAGAGTCAGAGCGTAATACAATTATGTATCCCTGAAAGGGCGTTAATTGAGCTTTCCAATGACACCTGAACCATCCTTCTATGGTCACTGGTTGTCTTGCAACGATCGTGCAACCGAAGGGCAAAATCGCTAAAATACGGTCATTTCGTTGCATAATTACGTGTGTAGCGAGGGAGGGAGGGTGGATGTGTGTGGAGTAGATGTCAGTAGGCCCACGGCAGCCGTGGCGAGCGGTCATGAGGCAACCTATGCTCCTCCCGTCGCTCGTGTCTCTCTCAGAGCCAATATTGCGCCAAAATTGCACACGGACTAAAGTGGATGGGACTCGTTAGCCTTGGTAGGCAACTCATCTAGAGGAGACAACCTTATACAAATCCGGGTGGATGGGACTCGTCAGCCTTGGTTGGCAACCTGTCTAGGGGAGTAAGCCTGATACAAATCCGTACTGCTTACCTAAGGGTAAGGCAGGTTAGTGGATGGATTAGCCAAACACCACTGTAGAAAAATAGTGCTAACAAGATACACAGAGGGCCTCGGAGTCGGACGGATCCTAAATTGAGTGGTCAATCCTGTAAGTCCTTCACTAAACTGGTTCGGGTTGTCCCTCTCACAGGGAATGGTTCCGCTTGGGGGCATTCTGTGTATGGCCACCCTCGTAAGGGGAGTAAGGCGTCCGGCAATAGATAGATAGATAGACTAAAGTCGGGACCCGCCACATAGTCCAGGTTTTTAGATATGGACTTAAGTCGGGCCCAGCTACGAAGGGGTTAAAGTGCCGGTATGTTTAATTATTTTGATTTGTTTGTTGAATCAGTGTAAATTTAATATTTTATGTATATTTTCTCTAAAGTTCATGTAGGCTATACTGTACATTTGTTCTCTATGCCAACCTCTTATGTCTTCTTTAACCCGTTCAATACGTGTCCGGTACAGAAAGGGTTAAGGTTTCCTCTCTCCTTGTTGATGCTTCCCTTCTTCGTCATCCCCTCTTCGTAACACATGTACAATCGGCCTAATAAGTGATGTCTGGGCGCCAATTATGTTTTGATCAATAATTGGCATCAGCAATATTTACACGTGATTTCTTCTTTTTGAGTGAGATATACAACCATGTTCCTACACTTATCAGTCCAATTCAACATCTGACTGACATTGATACAGCACAGAGCGAGCCAAACGTTATGACAGCTGGACCATGACTTATTACCGCGACCGTACAGTACACTCAGATTCAATAGATCGCAGACCACCTTGATGATCATTTTTGTGAAATCTAGAGAAGGGACAGCACCTAGACACTTCTAGGATATTATATAAAAGTTAATGTAGTGGGTTATTAGAAAAAATTAGGACTATCAAGTACAATTTATAATATCTTAAATATTTAGTTCATAGGCAAACTTGTCAACGAATTATATATTTTGATTGCATAACATCAATATTTATTGGCATAGACTGTATTAAACTCCACTGATTAAGGGGAGGGGGGGGGGATATCTTTTCATTGGCTATGTTCTTGTGTACCTGTCATTGGAAACTTCCAGACAGGTTGTGTCTAATTGACACTTTGCGAGTTTTGGTCTATAAGGAAGTTGGAGCTGTAGGCATCGATAATTAACAGAATTATCACCTACAATGCGGTTATAATGCTTATATAAATACATAAAACCCAATTCAACATACTTTTTAATCATTAGAAACCTACATTATTATTGCATTTCTGTTGAATAATCGATGTTTATGGCTCCAACTTCCTTATAGCCTGAAACTCGCAAGGGGTCTAATTTGCTGATTACCTACGTTTCAAAGCAACAACCCAATGATGCGGTCAATGTGTGTGTGTAAAACTGGCTTGAACTGTCGTGCAAAAGAAGAGAAAAGAAAAAGGAAGAGAAAAATAAAGCTCAGCCATAGACAAGTTAAAGTGAACATAAGGGGGGACCGTAGCAAAGTGAACATAAGGGGGGACCGTAGCAAAGTGAACATAAGGGGGACCGTAGCAAAGTGAACATAAGGGGGGACCGTAGCAAAGTGAACATAAGGGGGGACCGTAGCAAAGTGAACATAAGGGGGGACCGTAGCAAAGTGAACATAAGGGGGGACCGTAGCAAAGTGAACATAAGGGGGGACCGTAGCAAAGTGAACATAAGGGGGGACCGTAGCAAAGTGAACATAAGGGGGGACCGTAGCAAAGTGAACATAAGGGGGGACCGTAGCAAAGTGAACATAAGGGGGGACCGTAGCAAAGTGAACATAAGGGGGGACCGTAGCAAAGTGAACATAAGGGGGGACCGTAGCAAAGTGAACATAAGGGGGGACCGTAGCAAAGTGAACATAAGGGGGGACCGTAGCAAAGTGAACATAAGGGGGGACCGTAGCAAAGTGAACATAAGGGGGGACCGTAGCAAAGTGAACATAAGGGGGGACCGTAGCAAAGTGAACATAAGGGGGGGACCGTAGCAAAGTGAACATAAGGGGGGACCGTAGCAAAGTGAACATAAGGGGGGACCGTAGCAAAGTGAACATAAGGGGGGACCGTAGCAAAGTGAACATAAGGGGGGACCGTAGCAAAGTGAACATAAGGGGGGACCGTAGCAAAGTGAACATAAGGGGGGACCGTAGCAAAGTGAACATAAGGGGGGACCGTAGCAAAGTGAACATAAGGGGGGACCGTAGCAAAGTGAACATAAGGGGGGACCGTAGTAAAGTGAACATAAGGGGGGACCGTAGCAAAGTGAACATAAGGGGGGACCGTAGCAAAGTGAACATAAGGGGGGACCGTAGCAAAGTGAACATAAGGGGGGACCGTAGCAATGTGAACATAAGGGGGGACCGTAGCAAAGTGAACATAAGGGGGGACCGTAGCAAAGTGAACATAAGGGGGGACCGTAGCAAAGTGAACATAAGGGGGGACCGTAGCAAAGTGAACATAAGGGGGGACCGTAGCAAAGTGAACATAAGGGGGGACCGTAGCAAAGTGAACATAAGGGGGGACCGTAGCAAAGTGAACATAAGGGGGGACCGTAGCAAAGTGAACATAAGGGGGGACCGTAGCAAAGTGAACATAAGGGGGGACCGTAGCAAAGTGAACATAAGGGGGGACCGTAGCAAAGTGAACATAAGGGGGGACCGTAGCAAAGATTTAACCCCCAAACAAGCACCGAACCGAAGCGAGGTGCTTACTTTGCTATTTCAAAAGCATACATTTGCTAGATAAGGCCATCCAAGATTAACAGGTAGAAACAGTCAAGATTATAAATTACATTGATGATCCTTGGCAACATTTTGGATGGTCATTATAGGCTTTATAGCCCATATCTAACCAACAATCAAAGGAATCAGACAATAAATGCTAAACATGCGTCTTCTGTGGTAGTGTTTATTATCTGTATTTTATTAATTTCACCCCAACACCAAACACCTCTAATTAAATTAATGAAAGCATAAATATAATCCACCGGGATTCGAACCTGGGTTATCACACACAGATGTTTAAACACTCTAACCAGTACACCACCAAGACGGTTAGCCAGGAAATACTACCAGCTTAAAGATATTAGGAAGCACAAAAAACACAAAAGAAACAAAAAACAAAAATATATACAGTATATATATATATATATATATATATATATATATATATATATATATATATATATATATATATATATACCGGTATATATATATTAATAAATAAATAAATAACAAAAATGCATCCAAAAGTGAATGCAAGGAAATATGTAATGGCAAATTGCATATTGTTTGTGTTTGTTTTTACTTTATTGTGCCTGGCAACACACGCTAGTTGGTACAAAGCAATCTGATGCCTTCACCTGCTTTTTTTTCTCTCTCGGGGTTGTATCCATTCAGCCATATTCAGCGTACTGTTTTAAGAGGTGTAATAATAATAATAATAACAACAAATTGTTGTGTGCAACAATTGTCTTGACTTCCCAGATATCAACAACAGTATTCCTCAACATTTGAGAACTGGGAAAGGTCTTATACCAGCCACATTTTGAAGGGTATAAAAGGACATTGGTGTTATTGAAAAGGACCTTGATATATCCCTCTTTCTAAATAACGGTAATATATTTCCGCCTACATTATCCAAAAGAACGAGTTTGTAACTACTATACCCTGAGCATAATAGGGAGGCCAAACATTGTAACATCTATCCTCGGTAAATCAAGAAGGGCTAGAGCAAATGAGCTGATCACTTGTACATCTATCCCTTGGCTGACTCTTCCCAATTGGTAAGAATATATATCCGATTATTCTAGTCGTTTTTTAGTATGACTACATTTGACCAACTGTGGAGGGGGTGGGGGTTATTTATCTATTATTGTGTTTTGCTTTAATATTATATTTGCTCCTTAAGCCTCCATCAAGCTTAAAAAATACCCCCATGACCCCCCTTCGAGATTAATGTGTACGGTATTGGGTAAAACAATGTCCCTGGTTCCTCCTATATTAATGTGTATGGTATTCGGTAGAACAATGTCCCTGGTTCCTCCTATATTAATGTGTATGGTATTGGGTAGAACAATGTCCCTGGTTCCTCCTATATTAATGTGTATGGTATTGGGTAAAACAATGTCCCTGGTTCCTCCTATATTAATGTGTATGGTATTCGGTAGAACAATGTCCCTGGTTCCTCCTATATTAATGTGTACGGTATTGGGTAGAACAATGTCCCTGGTTCCTCCTATATTAATGTGTATGATATTGGGTAAAACAATGTCCCTGGTTCCTCCTATATTAATGTGTATGGTATTCGGTAGAACAATGTCCCTGGTTCCTCCTATATTAATGTGTACGGTATTGGGTAGAACAATGTCCCTGGTTCCTCCTATATTAATGTGTACGGTATTGGGTAGAACAATGTCCCTGGTTCCTCCTATATTAATGTGTATGGTATTGGGTAAAACAATGTCCCTGGTTCCTCCTATATTAATGTGTATGGTATTCGGTAGAACAATGTCCCTGGTTCCTCCTATATTAATGTGTACGGTATTGGGTAGAACAATGTCCCTGGTTCCTCCTATATTAATGTGTATGATATTGGGTAAAACAATGTCCCTGGTTCCTCCTATATTAATGTGTATGGTATTCGGTAGAACAATGTCCCTGGTTCCTCCTATATTAATGTGTACGGTATTGGGTAGAACAATGTCCCTGGTTCCTCCTATATTAATGTGTACGGTATTGGGTAGAACAATGTCCCTGGTTCCTCCTATATTAATGTGTACGGTATTCGGTAGAACAATGTCCCTGGTTCCTCCTATATTAATGTGTATGGTATTGGGTAAAACAATGTCCCTGGTTCCTCCTATATTAATGTGTACGGTATTCGGTAGAACAATGTCCCTGGTTCCTCCTATATTAATGTGTACGGTATTCGGTAGAACAATGTCCCTGGTTCCTCCTATATTAATGTGTACGGTATTGGGTAGAACAATGTCCCTGGTTCCTCCTATATTAATGTGTATGGTATTGGGTAGAACAATGTCCCTGGTTCCTCCTATATTAATGTGTACGGTATTCGGTAGAACAATGTCCCTGGTTCCTCCTATATTAATGTGTACGGTATTGGGTAGAACAATGTCCCTGGTTCCTCCTATATTAATGTGTACGGTATTGGGTAGAACAATGTCCCTGGTTCCTCCTATATTAATGTGTACGGTATTCGGTAGAACAATGTCCCTGGTTCCTCCTATATTAATGTGTACGGTATTCGGTAGAACAATGTCCCTGGTTCCTCCTATATTAATGTGTATGGTATTCGTTAGAACAATGTCCCTGGTTCCTCCTATATTTTAGGCTCGATAACGCCCTCCAGGGAAAAAACAAACGCATTACTGGCACAAAAGCTCTTAATAGTGACAAAGAAATGAGGTAAGAAGACCTTAACCCTTGTCTATCGGGGCCCGGCTTAAGTCCGTATCTAAATACCTGGACTATGTGGCGGAGCCCGACTTTAGTCTGTGTGCAATTTTTGAGCAAGAATGGGTCTGAGAGAGAGACGAATGACGGGAGGAGCGTAGGTTACCTCATGATCGCTCGGCACGGACCCCGCGCGCCTACTGACATCTACTCCACACTACTCCACCCTCCCTACCTCGCCACACAGGGAATTATATAAGGAAATTACCGTATTTTAGGGTTTTTGCACTCGTCTTGCACGATCGTTGCAAGAGAACGCGTGGTCGTAGAAGGATGGTTCTGGTGTCATTGGAAAGCTCAATTATCGCCCTTTCAGGGATACATAATTGTATTATGCTCTGGCTCTTGTTTATCCATGAAAAAGAGCACGCAAACAAGGCCATTTAGGGTAAAAAAAAAAACGCTGGGCGCATAGTGGAAAAAAAATGACGGGCCCGCTCGTAATGTGTTAAAATCGCCTAACTAATGGGGCATATTAACAATAAATTGGTTAAACACGAGGGAGAAGGGGGTCCAGATAACGAAAAAACCCCGAAACAAAAAATCATCAGCCAGCTAATATTTTGTTCTTAAGGGAAGGTTTTTGTTTTTCTTCTGGACCCCTTCTCCATCATGTTTAGCCCCATTAGTTTATGTGATTCAAAAACATTCTCCACCATTAGTGTGGCGATTTTAAGACATTCAGAAATTAAGATTTTTCGTGCCATTTAGGTGTCCATTTTCCCTGGCCAGCGAAAGTGAGCATTCATTTGTGCGATGGTAGTGATGATGGAACAATGGTAATAGTGAAGATAATGTTCATTATTGTAGTAGCTATAAGTATAAGGATGATAGTGGCGGTATATTCCCATGGCATCAACTATATTATGCGATGGTAGTGATGATGGAACAATGGTAATAGTGAAGATAATTTTCATTATTGTAGTAGCTATAAGTATAAAGATGATAGTGGCGATATATTCCCATGGCATCAACTTTATTTTGTAACGTTAAGGGGGGTCATCGGTTTTTGTTATTGTTCTCTCTTTCTCTGGCATTTATCCATTCGGCTCTATTCAACCGACTGTTTTAAGACGTTTATTCCCATCCAGGTTTCGATATCTTCCTGGCGAGCGATATCGAGCCAGCATTGTATGGAGAAATCGCCGGAGAAATTTTCTATCGAAAAATTTACAAATTTAGATTGTTCTCAAAACAAATATATATACCGGTATATATACAGTATATATATATATATATATATATATGGTGGCTCGCTACCGCTCAACAAGAAAATATTGACACCTGGATGGTGGTAAACGTCTAAAAACAGTAGGCTGAATGGGGCCGAATGGATACAATCCAAAGAGAGAGTGAAAGAAAGAGAAAAAAGCGAGGTGGGCTCCCTTAATGTTATATACCCTAATATTATATTGGACATAATATGCTAGGCAGATAAATAATATCTACCCCATGTGAATTATGACGCAATTTAGCAATATATTCTGGATATCAATCGACGATTTCATACAGCTAAGGGAGGATCTGTGGGAGTTTAAAGGGTAAAGACGGTCTCAATCAACCCTCGTACTGCTATATACCCTTCCTAATCTCAATCAAATCGCCTAATAATAGCCAGAAATTATGAAAATAATGGGTCATAAGATACTGAGAGGGTTAAAGCCATAGTATAATAATGATGAGATATCCCTATTTTCTTAAAACATTTATAGATCATTGATAACATTATATATTAATTACATACAAATGAACATACAAAACCTATTAGTTGAGTAATTTGATTGTTCTTTACAACAATGTCGTATTACACAATTGATTTACATATATATTTTTTGGCCACCATTTAATGATATATATCTAAATGACAGCTTCTGAAGTTTAACAAAACAAATTTTAAGCAGAAGCAAATAATAATTGAAGGAATATTAATATTGCCTAGATAAATATAACAATTAAATCAGAACTTTGTATTAAATTATTAGCAACCATAGAAAACACACACACGCACACACATATGTATATATATATACCGATATATATATATATATATATATATATATATTGTGACGCATGTCCACGTGTGAGCATGCTGTACAGAACGCCTAGTCATGCCCCACTCTCGCTAGGATCGTCAGGGCAGGAACTTTGGCTGTAGTCTATGTAGAGTTTCCTAACTTAGTTCATGTGAGCCGTTGTACTATAAGTATTATGAATATGTATTTTGTTTTCATCTGAGTCAACGAGCTCTATTTTATATCATTAGTTATAAGTATTGTGAGTAAAACTTATTTGTAATGATGGTAAGAGAAACAGCCACAGTTAGGGGTCAGTGGGTACGCCAGGCAGGAGGTAGGCCTAACTCTCTCGCAGTCCTCCCTCCCTCAGTGCTAGGGGGAGCCTTTGTGTATCCCAGAGGAGAGAGAGAAATTACGAAATGGTTGTCAGTGGGCGGTCCTTAGTAGTTCACGTTGGGCTCACTAGAGGGCCGGGTATAAAAGGGAAGTCTAGCCATTTTTTCATCAGAACTCATTAGGCAGAGCGACTTCTCATTTCCCTTGCTAACTATTTATATTCTTCTGACTGATGGGAACTTTCTCTACTACCTTACATTCTTATTTCCTCTTTTCCCTGCCCTGTTTAACTTCCATTGTCCCGTTGGTGCAGAGCTAGTCAGCCAACGTATTATCGCTTGAGTTCTCACGAGATACTTGCCTATTAGATAGCCTATTTTGGAAGGGTTAACTTAGAATAGGATTGATTTATGTTTGTTGCACTTGTATATGCATTTCCCTGTGTGTTATTATTATTATTCCTGTTTTCTGCTAGTCTAGGTAATGCTAGAATGGGGTAAGGCTTTTCTGTGTTACGAGTTGTTGTTTGATGCAGTGGTAAAGCGATAAACCTGCATACTCGTTTCGGTTCAGTGAAGCCTAGGTTGTCTTCGCGGCTGACTGTGTTGAGTTAATAATTTACAGTGCGTAAGGGCAAGAGCCTAACCACCCTGTATTTTATTAACAGTTTGTTTTTACTTTGTCAAGGAGCCGGGAGAAAACCAGATACAAGGGATCTGGATTTCTCAAAGTGCACTTGTTAGTTTTAACGAAATACTTTAAACAGTCGTGAGGACTTCGCTAGGCTACGAGCCGTTTTTGCTCAGTCACTGCTACCTTTTGCCCACAGTACCCCAGCTAGACTTTACTCGATTAGTAGATACAGAATCGTATTGAAGCTTTCCTTATGTATGATATTGTTTATGCACTATTGATTTCATGTGTTGCAAGCTTGGCTACTTTAGTGATTAGTGGCCCACGAGCACAATCCGAGTAGGCTATTTCCGTTGCATTTGCGGAGTACTTCCTTTTAATGTTTGCCATTTACTATTGCATATTCTTTTAATTATTCTTATGCCATTTTAAGCCTTTAACCCGGGAGCTGCGGGTAGACTCTTAAGAGTTCCCCCGGCGCACTGCGGGTAGACTCTTAAGAGCAGAGACTTTGAACACGTACCAAAACCGCGCGTTTATAGCCAGGCGGCTGAAAATTGGTGTGGGTATTGTACTACATGTCAACTCTCGATACCACCCCGCCAAACGCTCGCCCCGCACTCGTGCAAGCACCACCGCGCCAGTAACCACGCACTAGTCATGGAGCCTACACGTCCCTCACGCTCGCTCCCTGATGACACAACCAGCCCTCCTTCTGGTGGTGTTAGCCGCCGTGGAAGGCAGAGGGTGGCTGCCAAAGACCCTAGCTACCAGTACGACACGCCCTACAGCTCAGAGGACGAATCACCAGCACCAAAAGCACGTAAAACACGTGCAAGCAGGGCAATGGCACAGAGGTCATTGGTCTTTCGGGACACTGCCACCACGACCCAGGCCACTGCAACAACCACTACCACCACCACTGCCACCACTGCCACCCCTGCCACCCCTGCCACCGGTACCAGCGACGCAGGAGGCCGCCCTAGGGCTGCATTACCTGCGGGGGCAGGAAAAATTAAAGGCACGGGCGTAGGGAAGAGAACCCGTACGCCAGCCACAGTGCCCCTACCACCACCACCACCACCAGCCGCCCCTGGCCCAGCTGCCCCTGCTGCCCCTGCCGCCCCTGCCGCCCCTGCCGCCCCTGCTGCCCCTGCCGCCCCTGCCGCCCCTGCCCAAGGAACAGGGAAGGGGAAGGGGAAAGGGAGAGGGAAAGCGACTGGGAAAGCGACTGCTGGCCCTGGTGTCCCTGCCGCCCCTGCCGCCCCTGCCGCCCCTGCTGCCCCTGCCGCCCCTGCCGCCCCTGCCCAAGGAACAGGGAAGGGGAAGGGGAAAGGGAGAGGGAAAGCGACTGGGAAAGCGACTGCTGGCCCTGGTGTCCCTGCCGGCCCTGCTGCCCCTGCCGCCCCTGCCGCCCCTGCTGCCCCTGCCGCCCCTGCCGCCCCTGCCCAAGGAACAGAGAGAAGGGCGACAGGCACCACCATCATCTTGCCATCAAGGCCACGCACCACTGCTGCCCCTGCCGCCGCCGCCCCTGCCGCCGCCGCCGCCCCTGCCGCCGCCCCTGCCACCACCTCTGCCGCCGCCCCTGCCACCACCTCTGCTGTCCCTGTCCATAAGACTCCCGCACGTGCCAAAGTGACCCGGAAAAATCTTACACCATCTAAGTATGCCGCCCTGCTGTTTGATGGTGATTCGCAGGACATTGGCAGCCCGGGTTTCGACGACGAAGCCCTAGCACGGGACCAAGGGTGGGGGGATTTGGGAGTGGACAGTGGGAGTGAGTCCGACGTCGGTGACGAAAACGAGGAAGGGCATCGTCTGTCGAGTGAAGAGGAGGGTAATGATGATGAAGTGCTGTATCGCGACCATGGAAGCGATATTTCAGACGCAGAAGAAGACGCAGACGACATTCCGATCCCTGGCATGCCTTCGTTCGATTGGTCTGACGGGGTCAATTTTGTACCTGACGTGCCCCAGTTCAATCCTGGGACGTCAGGAACAACTGACAACTGGCCCTGTGATGATCAAGCGAACGAAAGCGACTTCTTCCTCGCTTTTTTCGACATGGAGGTAATGACGTACATCGTTGCCCAAACAAACGCCTACTACAGGTGGGTGTTTGGCAGATTGGACGTCCTTTCTCCAAAAGCGAGAATACGAGGCTGGGTGGATACGACTGTGGCAGAATTTCTGACGTTCTTTGCCTTGTTGTTCCTCATGCCTCTGATCAAGAAGCATGTGTTGCAACACTACTGGAAGCACGACCCTCTCATCGCCACCCCAACTTTCAATAAGTTCATGACTCGTGACAGATTTTTGTTGCTGCTAAGATTTATGCACTTTGCAGACAACGAAAATCCTAACAGGATTGACAGGATATGGAAAGTTCGGGATGTGTTCACCATGTTGTTGGAGAGGTATAGGAAATACTTTTACCCCTTCCTCAATTTGGTGATTGATGAGTCGCTCGTGCTCTTCAAAGGACGTCTTGTTTTCAAGCAGTATATCCCCTTGAAGAGGCATAGGTTCGGAATCAAGCTCTTCGTGTTGTGCGACTGTGAAACTGGAATAGTGCTTGACATGATCGTGTATACAGGCACTGACATTGACATACCGAAAGCCGCTGCCAATGACCCCATGGGCATGTCAGGTGCCATCGTCAGGAAAATGTTGGCACCTTACCTGGGCAAAGGCCACATCATCTACACTGACAACTGGTATACTTCTCCTGCTCTCTGCCAGTTTCTTTATGACAACCAAACGGGGTCATGTGGGACTGTCAGAAAGACAAGAAAGTTTATGCCAAAGTTCACAGGTGATGTCATTCCTCTCACAGATGCCTCCTCCAGTGACACACCTTCAGAAGACGACCTGGCCAAGGAACACCGCGAGAGGCATGTGCGAAGAAGGCGACGAAAAGGGCAGAAATACAAGCAGCTCGAGAAGTGTGGGAAACTGATAGCCCTGAAGTGGAAGGATAAGCGAGACGTCCACCTGCTTTCCACCGTCCACACAGGTGCCCAGGTGGATTCTGGCAAAATCCACTACCGAACCAGGAAGACAATCTACAAGCCCGACATGGTAGTGGACTACACCAAAAACATGCGCCTGGTGGACAAGTCTGACTGTCAGCTGTCAGGTGTTGAGTGTCTGAGGAAGACTGTGAAGTGGTATCACAAGCTCTTCCTCCACCTAGTTGACATAACGATGCTGAACGCCTACAACTTGTGGTTGGTGAAGAAGGATATGGCCCCAAACCAGAAGCTGAAATTCCGGGAGTTCGTGTACAACGTCTCCTACCAACTCCTGGAGAAGTATGCCACCACCACTCACAGACGTACGGCATGGCGTGGGGATCACGTTCCTGACCGCATCCAGCTGGGTGTCGAAAGACACTACACAACCAACACCGAGCTGATTGGCACTCGTCACAGGCAGGTGCAGTGCACCGTCTGCAGCTCCAGTGTGAGGAAACCCCATGTGACCAAAAGAGTCACCTCAATGTGCGCCGAGTGCAAAGTTGCACTCTGCCTGGGTGACTGCTTCAGGGACTACCACACCTTCAAGAACTACTGAGTGTCGGCCCCTGCCCTGCCCTGCCCTGCCCTGGACTCGCCCCGTGCCCTGCCCTGGACTCGCCTCCTGCCCTGCCCTGCCCTGCCCTGGACTCGCGCCCTACCTTACCTGACCTGACCTAATTGATCACGCTACCTCATAATGTAACATATATATTATATAATGTATAAGTTCCAAAGATGTCCCTGTGATATAGCTTTTACATTATATAATTGTATGTTTCATTATTTAGTTTATAAGTTTCAAAGATTTACATGTAATATGCCTTATTTTTTTAGTATATCAATATATATGTTTGTTATTAGCCTAAGTAATGTGTATATAATTATTTTCTTACCTCAAATGAATTGTACAAAAATAAATATGTTTCAATAAATCATGTCAAACCTACTATGATAATAAAATAAAACAATAAAAAAAGAAAAAAAGAAAACAAGGTCATGTCATTGTATTCTTACAATATGATATATTCTATGAATATTTCATATTGTTTGAATACAATGGCATGATCTTGTAAAAAAAAAAATTTATAAAATTTTTTCTAGACAATATAAAACCTTCCCCATAACCCCCTCCTGGATTCGATCCCACTACCCTACGACACTTTGAGTTTTCCAGTCCGCGACCTTACCAACCATGCCACAGGAGCTCATACCAAATATCACTTAAAACTTCGTGTGTACAATCGAAATGACAATATACAAAAAAAAAAGAATTATCCCACCAATTTACGTTTGTAAATTGATGGGATTATCAATTATATCATGCCAAGGTTTATAATAGTTTGTCTCTGTCAAGAATTAGTAATTATATAACTTTATTCTGTCAAAAATTGCCCAAACACTCAGCAAAATTGCCCCTCTCAGTGTGACTCCACTCATTTTCACACGGTCAGGCGGTCACGAGGTGACCCTTGCCGCTCCTTGATTCTCCAGCTACAGCAGCTCTGTCTGGGAACAAAATTGGTATAAATACAATAATGGATAAAATACTCTTCACAAATACATTTGTATTGTATAATATTGTAAATAAAAATGAATAATAACTGTGTGGGTGTCGAAAATTGCTCAACCAGCTTTCTTATGTCTCGCCTACGCGCGTATATTGGATTATACATAGTCATGACTGTCATACAAATAATTGCAGTAGGTCTCGAATATACATTTAGATTGCATATTACTTCGAAATAAATAAGTAAACGTTTCTCTGGTGGCAATCTACCCTTTCGCAGGTGTAAGGAGACACCAGTCTATATTTAGCCCTCTATCACAACAGGCAATCTGCCTGTGTTGACTCAGCACCGTCGCTGGTGGTCTATAAATATAGTACTTTATTTACAGTCAATGGCCTACATGTTTCTGTGGTACTTCACATGTGTCTAAAATGCAATGTCTGCTTGCATAAAAATGCAATTCTGAAGTCCATTTAGATGTACGACATACGCATGTCTCAGTTTCTCTCTCTCTCTCTCTCTCTCTCTCTCTCTCTCTCTCCATTCCTGACTCATGTTATTGTAGACCTGTTGATGGCAACGAACACCAGCCATCTGGTAGACATAAGGGTCAAAATACCAAACATCAATACGCCTGGGGCGCCTCCACAATTATCACTAAGCTGGTTATCTATCTAGAGATCTGCCTGACTTCCATCTCTCCACGACTCACTCACTCACTGCACCCCTGCATGCCTCCCTCCCACCCACCCACCCACCCCCAACCCCCCCTTTCAGGCTTCCGTCTGCTAGAAACACATTCACAATTTGCGTAAATATCGCATCAATTGGGCTATATGCGGTATATTCCTTGTTATATGGGACGCCTACATATGTACACGTCTTTATTATAGCATGAGAGTGCTCTAAATACAAGATTGACGTGATATTTATGGCGTAACACACCCTCTCCCCCTTTCATTCCCACCACAACTCACTCACACCTTGGTTCACGCATAGAAACTCATTGATAATGTGCGTAAATATCGCATGAATTGGTTTATATGCGGTATATATTTTGATATATGGCACGTATACATACGTACAAGTCTGTATTATAGCGTGACAGTGCTCTACGTACAAGATATACGTGATATGTATGGCGTAAACCACACTCTCAGCTCATAAATTGCCGCCAAACCTCCAACACATCTTCATTCCCGCCTAAATATTCTCTTATAATTCCCTTATATATTGCAATTTTTGGTCACTATGAGGCATATTCATTGTTATATGGGTGCCCTACACACGTATACATACTCTAAATAGCCTAAAAGGGCTCGAAAAAGGAGATATACGTGATAATACGCGGTAACCCACCCCCTCCTCCCTCTCCTTCTATCCCCTGCGCGCGTAAATATTCGGCAGGGAAATCTCGCCGCTCGATGACAATCTAGCCGCGCGGTGCCATTCGCTCCACATTTTTCAACTACGGACCGTTCCCCTACCCCCCCCAGACATTTTTTGGGGGGTCAAATATATATGGGCCGATGCACGCAAACATTCCCTACACGATGATGTACTTTTTATCGAAATTGGCAATAGGTCCCAAAATCATCATAGGTGCGCACAGTCTTACCCTGTAGAAAACCCCCTGTGCGCCGCGGAGAGGTTAATAGTATTTAATTGCCAGTGTTTTTGCTTATTGAATTACTGTTCAAAATCCGATACGTACTTCTTACGAGCATCCGAGAAGCATCTAACTTTTTTCAGAAGATTCCTTGCTCGATGCTTAACCCTTAATTAGCGGCGAGCAACATAAGTCGAGTTAAATAAAGCTGGACTATGTGGCGGCGCTCGACATAGGTCGAGTGGCAATTTCAGCACGTAATGTGGCTGAGAGAGAGAGACAAGTGGTGGCAGGAGACTAGCGAGCGTATGACTGCTCCAGACCACCGCGGCGAACCTACTGACACAAATCTCAGCTCCCTCCTCCCTCTCTCACTCGCTACATACTCAATTATGTACCGAAAGTACCGAATTACCTGCTTTTTGCACTCGCGTTGCACGGTTATTGCAAGAAAACTATCCATCATACAAGGATCGTTATGGTGTCATTCGAAAGCTCTGTTTATGCCCTTTCAGGGATAGGTACTTGTTTTACGTTCTGGGTCTTATTTAGGCATGAAAATGATCACGTAAACAGCCCTATTTTGGCTAAAAACACCCCGCTGTGCGGTACATATAAATAAACCGCATAGGCCGCTCGTAAGGTGTTAAGGACTATTAATTAACGTAACAGTTGCTCTCTGACCCCTGACCTGTGCGGACGTCCCCAGTGACCGCTAGTGAACCTGTTTACCCTTAGTGAGGCCCTAGTGAACTTTCATAGTGATGGCTGTTGTTGATGAGTCTGCTGTCTCCTCCCATACTCTCCAGCTTTGTCTTGCTTTGCAAGAGAGACTGGAGAGTGTGGAGCAGGAGATTCAGTGTCTCAAAGATGAAAATTTGGCCTTGAGACTAGCTATGGCGGAGAAGAAGTGTGAGGCTACCGGAAGTGTTCCCAGGGATCGTGAAGCCCCTTGGAAAGTGGTGTCAACTAGTGCAACGGCCTGCAAGCTGAAAAGGCAGCCAGTCAAGACCCACAACAACTTCAGCACCTTGGCTGATGAGAGTGATGGCGATGAAGTGGCGATCATCGAGGCAGTGAGAGGGGAGGGGGGGAAGTCTGCTGCTGTTGCTGCAACAACTGCTGCTACATGCCGACAAAAGGAAAAAGCTAAGTCTGTTTTCATTGTCGGTGATTCATTGGTTAGATACCTTGGCAGGGCAACAAACACTCAGGTTGGTAAAGTTGTCTGCGTGCCTGGTGCCGGAGTCGGGAGGGTGGCTGAGAAGATAGATGCTGTCATGGAAGTGAGTGGGGAGGACCCCATCATCTTCCTCAACGCAGGGAGCAACGACATATGGAGATGCAGGACTGAGGAGTTGCTCTCCAAGTATCAGGAAATGTTGGAGAGGATCAAGGAAAAAGGTGGAGTTCCTGTGGTAAACAGTATCCTGCCTAGAAGAGGGGTAAGGAAGGAATGGGTCCTCCAGGGCTATTGGTGTAAATAGCCGGCTGGAGAAGTATTGTAAGGCAAATACTATTCCATTCCTGGATAACTGGTCCCTCTTTTATGGTAAGGATGAACTGTATGCCCAGGATGGAGTACATCTCTCTCGACTAGGAGTTTCGACCTTGGCCAGCTCACTCGACAAGATTGTTGCGGGGTTTCGTTAAAAAAACCTGGGTGTGTAAGTAAAATACTGTCTCCATATGGAGCAGGTACTTCATGTGACAAACCAGTGAGTAAAATAGAAATAATCAGTCAAGATAGTGCGGATATAGTGATGTGTAATAGTAGTATCGATAACACTACACATGTAACTGATAGTAAAGATGAGAATACTGATAGAGTAGAATTTCCGTCTAGAGCTAGTAGTTCAACAGGAAATAATAAGTTAGCTAAACACAATAGACAATTAGTTGCAAATAAAAGTAATAGGTTGAGGGTATATTATACAAATTGTAGGAGTTTATGTAACAAAATGAACGAACTTAGAGCACTCGTTAGCACAGAAAATATAGACATACTAGCGCTAACTGAAACGTGGATTAATACAGAATCTAGGCATTTTTTAGCAGAATTTGATATTCCAGGATATAGTTTGTTTAAATATGACCGAACAAGTAGGAGGGGGGGGGGGGTATAGCAGTGTTTGTCAGGAGTACATTAAAAAGCTGTATTAAATCAGGTATTAGACTAAATAATGATAATGAAAGTGTTTGGGTAGAGGTTAACGAAGGTAGTGAGACCATAGTTATTGGAGTTATATATAGACCGCCTAATATGAGTAGAAATGGCGGAAAATCGTTATGGGAGGAAATTAAAATAGCATCAAGGTTTAGCAATGTGTGCATTATGGGGGATTTTTATTTTCCGAACATTGATTGGCAGCACCAAATAGGCGACTCCGATTCAGTAGAGTTTATAGAGGTAGTACAAGATAGTTTTTTATTTCAATTCATAGATACGCCGACTAGAGGTATTAATATTCTTGATTTAGTTTTCAGTAACAATGAACATATGATAAATAATGTAGAGATTGGTGACCACCTAGGAAATAGCGATCATAAATCTATTTATTTTAATATACAATGGACAGGGAATGCTAAAGAGAATACGACACTTATCCCAGATTTCAGAAAAGCCGATTATGGTGGGCTAAGAAGAGACTTAAGGGTGGACCCTATTGTTAAGCGATTAAGTCAGGATATGCCAGAGTTAAACTTGCCACCTACATATAACCAGTTTATTGCTTCACTCCACAATGCTCAAAATAAATATATCCCTAAAAGAAGATTTAGATCGACGCAGAACCAACCAAAATGGATGACTAATAAGCTAATAGATCTTATAGGAAAAAAGAAAGGAATATATCGAAAAATAAAGAAAGGTGAAAATCATTTACATATATACTATCAGACTCTATCAAGACAGGTCAAAAAGGAAACCAGGAAAGCAAAAAGAAATTATGAAATAAGGATAGCCAGCGACTCAAAAAATAACCCTAAAGCTTTTTACCAACTATATAAAACTAAAGTTAGAGATGTAATAGGCCCCCTAAAAACTTCAATAGGAGAAATAACAGAAAATGATTTAGAAATGTGCAGTACATTAAATAGTCAGTTTCTTTCCGTTTTCACTAATGAAAATTTGGCACAGATTCCAGAAGTCAATATGGTATATAGTGATAGTATAGAAAATATGTTAAGTACAGTTAGTATAAGTAGAAATTATGTGCTTAAGGAAATTGACAGACTGAAACCTCAAAAATCGCCTGGTCCTGACGAGGTATATGCTAGAGTATTAAAAGAATGCAGAGATGAGTTAAGTAGTCCATTAGCATTTATATTTAACAAGTCATTAGAAACAGGTTTAGTTCCAGAAGCTTGGAAGCTTGCAAATGTAGTTCCGATCTTCAAAAAAGGTGATAAATCGATAGCATCCAATTACCGTCCCATTAGTCTCACATCAATCATAGGAAAGTTGCTAGAGTCTATTATTGCTAGGAAAATTAGAAGCCACTTAGTAAAATTTAACTTAATAAATTCTTCTCAGCATGGATTCACTCAGGGACGTTCGTGCCTTACTAATTTGCTTAGCTTTTTCTCAGAGGTATATGAAGCAGTAGATAGTGACAAGTCATATGATATATATTTAGATTTCAGTAAAGCTTTCGACAGAGTCCCTCATGAGAGATTGATGAGAAAGGTTGAGGCACATGGAATAGGAGGGTCGTTGTTGGGATGGATTAGGTCATGGCTAATTGGTAGGAAACAGAGAGTCAGCATAAATGGTACCAAGTCAGAGTGGGGAGCAGTCAAAAGTGGTGTCCCCCAGGGATCGGTATTAGGTCCCCTGTTGTTTCTTATATACATAAATGACCTAGATTTAGGTATAACTAGTAGGATAAGTAAATTCGCAGACGATACTAAAATGGGGAGATCAATTGATTCAGATAGCGATATAGAGTGCCTCCAAAGGGATCTAGATACCCTACATGAATGGTCAGTAAATTGGCAGATGAAGTTTAACATTGACAAATGCAAGGTATTAAAGATAGGGAAGATGCAAACAAATGTTAAATATAAACTAGCTAATTTAGAATTAGAAAATTCAGACTGCGAGAAAGATCTAGGTGTGTTTGTTAGCAATGATTTGAAGCCTAGAAAACAGTGTATAAGCGTTCGTAATAAGGCAAACAGGATTCTCGGGTTCATCTCTAGGAGTGTGAGTAACAGAACTGCTGATGTTATCTTAAAACTTTACTTGTCATTAGTGAGACCCCATATGGATTATGCTGTCCAATTTTGGTGTCCTTATTACAGAATGGACATAGATTCATTGGAGAGAATTCAGCGTAGAATGACAAAAATGATCCATAATATTAGAAATTTTCCGTATGAAGAAAGGTTGAAGAAATTAGGTTTACATTCGTTAGAGAGACGCAGAGTTAGAGGGGATATGATAGAGGTGTTCAAGTGGGTTAGTGGGATTAACAAAGGGGACATGACAAATGTACTAAAGCTCAGTGATAGCGAAAGAACTCGTACCAATGGTTTCAAATTAGATAAATTTCGTTTCAGAAAAGATATAGGCAAATATTGGTTTGGTAACAGAGTTGTAGATGGGTGGAATAGGCTACCAAGTGATATAGTGGGATCAAGAACGATAGGGAGCTTTAAGACAAAATTGGATAAGCATATGGACGAGAAGGGTTGGGTGTGAAGGGGGATCAGCCGGGTTGGGCCAATCAGCGCTCTGCAGACCCCGTAATCCTGCGTTAATCTCTAACCGGTTTGGTAAGATGATCCTCAGGGTATTAGAGTGTTGAGCCTATAATTGGGCTTTGTAATTGGGGTTGTGTGGGACAGGGATCTGCCTTGCTTAGGCCAATCGGCTTTCTGCAGACTCCCATTTTCTTATGTTCTCATGTTCTTATGTAACGTAATAGTGCCGATCCGAAGTAGAGGGTGGTGGACTTCTTAAGTTCATAGTCAAGGGTGGATTACTTCGGCTTCGGCCAACACTATTCTTTTGTGTTGTTGTTTTTTTCTTCATTGTTTGATTGTTGACCAGACTAGATAATTCCTGTCTCTTTATTAGTCTGTTGTTGAACACTAGTACCGAGTTCTTGTATACCCCGTTATAGCAGATTGAACTCTGGAGGGTATTGGTGTTTTTTGTTCAGCTGGCAGTACTCAGGGGTTGGGATCGTGTGTTTCCGTTGTGGCAGCGAGCCGTATTCGAGTCCTGATTGAGAGCCCTTGAGTATCCGAGTGCCAGTTCGTAACAAATGGCGACCTTGCTTAGGATTTTGTGAACAGTATAAATTTTTGCAGAGTTGTACAACATTTGTTTGTTTGTATTTTAGCGTGCATATTGAAGAATATTTTTTTTGTATGGCAATTAGTAAAGCATTTAAGAGACTCCAGTTAATTTAGTAATTAGTGCTTGCATAGGAAGTTTAACACTTTTGTCTCGAGAATTTTTTTGTGGACTTCAGTATGTCGTGCATTAGCACTGACGATGAGCGAGAGATGTCATTTGAAGGTGTGCCGTTAGTAACCAGTGAGGAGGATGCTAGAGTTTTTGTGAGTAAACGGTACCACGTGACGGAGGAGAGGCTGACTGGGGTGGATGTTTGTGGCTTGCACCTGATAGCCAAGGTTTTGGGCATTTCCAATGTAGCATGGATGTCCAAGGGGAGCTGATTTCCTGGGTGTTGCGTGGGCGACATGGGGTTTCGGAGGAGAGGGCATTTGGGGGGGTTCCTCCCCAGATCCCCTCTCACTCGACTCCCACAGTGCCGTCCACTCAGTTACCGGAGGTTAGCACTCTCCCACAGAGGGATGAGAATTGGCAGATTGGAGTGCCCTCGGGTGGTGCACGTGGTGGTTCCCCAGTTTTTGCCCCCCCTCCTTCAGTAGTGGCAGCTCCCTCTTCCTGCCTGTCTCCAGATATGGTATTTAGACTTGAGCTTGCTAAGATTGAGGCTAGGAAGCAGGAGAATGAGACAAGGAAGCAGGAGGATGAGACCAGGAGGCAGGAGGATGAGACAAGGAGGTATGAGATTGAGGTTAGGAGGCATGAGGCTGAGCTTAGGTACGACTCGGAGAAATATTGTGCTAAATTAGATTTAGATAAGACTCGTGCAGTGTCGACAGGGACTCGGATGGGCCGTGAGGGCCAAGTAAGAGAACAGTCCTTGGCCCAATTAGTCAAATTGGTGCCGGTATTTAGTGAAACTGAAGTCACAGAATTTTTTAATCGTTTTGAGAAGAAGTGTAGGGAGCATAATTGGCCTGAAGAGAAGTGGGCAGCTCTAGTCTCCTCAAGACTTACGGGTAAGGATCTGAAGGCTTATGATGCACTGCCTTTAGAGTCTTGCATTGACTACCCAGAATTGAAGAGAGCTGTCCTACGGGCATACGAGTTGCAACCGGAAACATATCGATTGAAGTTTCGGGGTGTTACAAAGACTAGGGAGGCGACCTTTCTTGAACATGCCCGGGACTTAAAAGATGCACTTAAAAACTGGACACGTTCTGAGAAAGCTGAGACGGCAGAACAGTTGACTGAGCTGTTTCTGCTCGAGCAGTTTTATAAGTGTACTGGTGCAGAAATGACTTTAACTATTAAAGAAAAGAACCCAAGAACTCTTCAAGAGGCAGCTGAGATGGCTGACCTCAGGTTGTCGCTAATCAGGGGATGTGAATCTGTAAAGCGTGTTGATGCAGTTCCCAAGGGGCGCGATACTCCAAACCCTCGAGCTCAGGACAATCACTATAGATATAAACCTCAGTTTAAAAGCCAAGATACCAGGACTGAACCAAAGACTACAGCCGTTCCATTACAGAAGGGTCAGAACTCCGCCCCTTATCAGAAGAGACCGATAGGGGAAGTGGAATGTTTTCATTGTAGAAAGAAGGGGCATTATGCAAAATCTTGTCCTAGTAAGCCGCCAACTGCAGCCGTGTCTTTGGTGCGCAGCATAGGTGTGGCTGAAATGTCGTCTGGATTTACCGAGGGTAGTTTGCCAGCGGCAGGGTCACAGGCTATGTATAAGACTCAGGAAGGCTCGTCCCCTGTCCGTGATGTCTTTTGCGCCCATAGAGGGACCGGTAGGGTGAGTTGGGCGGGTTGCCAGCATAAGGTGGAAGTTTTGCGTGATACTGGAGCTTCACAGACACTTTTGAAGAATTTCACGGGGCGACCAATTAATGCGGCACGGGTGGTTGTTGTTCAGGGTATTAATGCGACCAGGTCATACCCGTTGGTTCGTGTGGAGCTGGAAGTTGATGGTGTGATTAAGGACTTAGATGTTAGGATCGTTGAGAAATTGCCAGTGGAGGGCGTCGACCTTCTTCTCGGCAACGACTTTGCGGTGCCTACTTTAGACGTTCCACCCTTAGTCGTTGCCGAGAGGCCGGCCGACGTGAGTAGGGAGGAACAAGAGTGGGTAGTGAGTTGTCAACGCCAAAAGATGGCGTGTGTGGCAACTCGTTCCCAAGCATTTAAGGTATCACAGCCTATTTCCCAGGCCACAGAACAGCGGAGGAAGGGAATTAAGGAGAAGCGGAAGGCTGGGAAAAGTTTGAAGAGTTTAGAACCAGTGGCTCTCCCAAAAGACCCAATAGCAGGACCTTTGACCGAGTCTGTTGTAACTCCAGTGCCTAACATAGTTGATAAAGTAGTGGAGGAGGCAGAGACTCAGAGACAGCACCGTTACCTGCAGCGAGAAAACCGGATGTCTAAGTTGGATGGTGGGGGAGGGCATGAGTTGTTGACCAAGCAGTTAGACATGTTGGCTCCCACAGACATTCGAAAGTTGCAATTAGAGGATCCAGAGGTTTTGCAGTGTACCAATGGGGCTGTGGAGTTAGAAGAAGATAGGGATGCAAAGGCAGGGGATTTTTTTTTCTTTAACCCTTAATTAGCGGCTCACCACATAAGTCGTATTTAATAAAGCTGGACTATGTGGCGGCGCTCGACATAGGTCGAGTGGCAATTTCAGCACGTAATGTTGCTGAGAGAGAGAGACAAGTGGTGGCAGGAGACTAGCGAGCGTATGACTGCTCCAGACCACCGCGGCGAACCTACTGACACGAATCTCAGCTCCCTCCTCCCTCTCTCACTCGCTACATACTGAATAATATGGGAAAAGTACCGAATTACATGCTTTTTGCACTCGCGTTGCACGGTTATTGCAAGAAAACTAGATATCATAAAAGGATCGTTATGGTGTCATTCGAAAGCTCTGTTTATGCCCTTTCAGGGATAGGTACTTGTTTTACGTTCTGGGTCTTATTTAGGCATGAAAATGATCACGTAAACAGCCCTATTTTGGCTAAAAACACCCCGCTGGGCGGTACATATAAATAAACCGCATAGGCCGCTCTTAAGGTGTTAATGGAATTTTATACCACCGATATCAAGATCCTAAAAGGAACTGGGAGGGCAGATCAGGTACAGTTGACCAGCTGGTCGTGCCAGAGGGCTGCAGGGAAATTTTGCTTAGGTTGGCTCATGATTCTCCATTATCAGGACATTTGGGTGCCAAGAAAACGGTGGCGGCTTTGGGGAAATTGTTTTGGTGGCCGGGGATGAAGTCTCATGTGCAGTCATGGATAAACTCATGTGATATTTGTCAACGTGTCGGGAAACCGAACCAAGTTATTCCTAAGGCTCCGTTACACCCTATTCCTGTGATTGGGCCACCCTTTAGTAAAATTATTGTTGACATGGTTGGTCCACTCCCTCCCACTAAGGCTGGAAATAAATTTTTGTTAACCATAATGGAGGTTGCCACTAGATACCCCGATGCATACCCTATGAAAAATGGAATGGCTAAGACGGTAGTCAGTAACTTGTTGTGGTACTTCTCAAGGTACGGGTACCCGGAGGAGATTCAGTCTGATCAGGGATCTAATTTCACCTCCAACATGTTCAAGCAAACAATGCAACAGCATGGGATACGAGCAGTAGTATCGTCAGCGTATCACCCTGAGAGTCAAGGGGTGTTTGAGCGGTGGCATGCTACACTTAAAAGCATGCTCAGTTGTTATTGTGCTGACAACGGTATGGATTGGGATCTTGGATTGCCTTATGTGCTGTTTGCTGCTCGGGAGGTACCTGGTGAGAGCCTGAGATTTAGTCCAAACGAGCTGATTTTTGGACACCGTGTCAGGGGCCCCCTTAAAATGCTGAAAGAAATTTGGGAGGGGACTGTGCAGCCTTGTCCATTATTAAAGTATGTGCTTGAAAGCCGTGAGCGCATGCTTAAGAGTCTGGAGATGGCAGGTAGAAATTTGACAGAATCACAAGCTTTGATGAAGGACAGGTATGATCGCAAAGTGAGGCTCCGGAAGTTCACTGTAGGACAAGAGGTATTAATTTTGTTGCCTTTGGTTGGTAACCCCCTCTCTGCGAAGTACACTGGACCTTATAAAATTGTAGAAAACATTTCAGACTTAGATTACCTTGTTGCCACTCCAGACAGGAGGAAAAAGAACCAGTTATGTCACGTGAACCTTATTAAAGAGTATGTGAGGCGCCCCTCTGAGCCTCTCACTGTCCCTGTGTTGGCTTGTTGCGGCCGTGGTGGAGAAGGAGAGGGGGTCAGTCAAGCTTCGGAGGAGGATAGCTGGGATCAACATGTTTCAGCGGATCAGTGGGCGGGGAACTCGAGCCTAAGGGCTGACGAGGCTATAGCTCATTTGCCTGAGCCGCAGTTTGATGCTATCCATCAGTTGTTCGGTTCATACCCCACTGTATTTGCTGAACACCCAGGCCTCACTACTCAGGCAATGCATGATGTTGACGTGGGGGACCATATACCCTTTAAGTCAATCCCGTACCGTGTGCCCCCCATAAAACTACCAGCTCTGAGGGATGAGTTGGAGTATATGCTCGGTAGAAGGTTGATAGAGAAAGGCATAGTTAAGTGGACTTCCCCCGTAACACTGCAGCCTAAGCCAGATGGCAAGGTACGCTTTTGTATTGATTTCCGTAGGTTAAACGGTTTGACTCCAACTAACCCATATCCTCTTCCGCGGGTTGATGATAGTGTTGACAAAATTGGTAATGCTCGTTTTTTGTCTAAAGTAGATTTAGTAAAAAGTTACTGGCAAGTACCTTTGTCCGAGCGTGCTAAAGAGGTATGTGGTTTTGTTGTGGACGGGAGTACCTACCGGTGCAATGTTATGCCTTACGGACTTAAGAATGCACCAGCAACGTTTCAGAACCTGATGAATGAAATTGTAAAGGACATTCCAAAGTGCACCGTATATTAGGACGATGTAATCATTTATGATGACGACTTTGAGAGCCATTGTGAGCACCTTGAGACCTTGTTCCGGAAACTTAGTGAAGCAGGTCTGGTAGTAAATTTGGCAAAGTGTGACTTCGTAAAAGCCACTGTGCAGTACCTTGGGTTTGTAGTGGGAAGGGGACAGGTGTGCCCTCCTCAGAACAAGGTACAGGCTATCAATAAATTTCCGCACCCAACAACCAAGAAGCAGTTTATGAGATTCTTGGGTATGATAGGCTACTACAGACGCTTCATAAAAGGTTACTCAACGGTGTTGGCACCTCTCACAGATTTGTTATCTAAAGACAAAAAGTGTTTGTGGGCACCTGAGGGTGAAAAGGCTTTCACTTTGGTGAAACATTTGCTATGTACTCACTCGATACTCAGGGCCCCAGACTTTAACAGGCCTTTTCAGCTGGCAACAGATGCTAGTGGTGTAGGGGCTGGTGCCGTCTTGCTACAGACAGACAATAAAGGTGTGGAACACCCAGTAAGTTTCTTTTCTAAGAAGTTCAATGCTGCACAAAAGAACTATTCTACAATAGAAAAGGAATTACTGGCGATTGTGCTGTCGCTCAGGCACTTCGAGGTGTATGTTCCAGCCTATGGCCCAGTCGTGGTTATCTACACTGATCATCACCCTTTGAGATTCCTGAATCAATTTCACAATCGCAATATGAGACTGACCAGGTGGTCTTTGATGTTGCAGGAGTATAACCTGGACATCCGTCATATTGCTGGATGTGACAATGTGATCGTGGATTGTTTATCAAGGGTGGATGATCAGTCGTAGGCTATCACAGGTGTGTGGGTTTGAGTGGAGGAAAATAGGCTGCCCTTATAGTGCAGCCGGGAAAAACATATTAAAATATAAAAATCATATAAAAACTCTTTCTTTTGATATAGGTAATCGTATAAGTTTGTCATAGTCTATAGAGTTTGAGTAGTCCACGAACTATCAAACGGCTGAGCTGCTGTAAGCTCGCTCTGGGAGCATGATATTGTGTCTTTTTGCTATTGTTGGGAGGAGTTATAAAATGTGATTTTTTTTTTTTTTTATAATAAGATGTGTTTTGGTGATAAACTCAGCTTTGTTTTAGTGCCATGCGGTCGCTGGGTGTGGGGGGCTTGATGGGGTTCTGTGTTTGTCAGATTTTAGCTCAGGGTTGAGCGTGTAAAATCTTGGGGGAGGTGTGACGCATGTCCACGTGTGAGCATGCTGTACAGAACGCCTAGTCATGCCCCACTCTCGCTAGGATCGTCAGGGCAGGAACTTTGGCTGTAGTCTATGTAGAGTCTCCTAACTTAGTTCATGTGAGCCGTTGTACTATAAGTATTATGAATATGTATTTGGTTTTAATCTGAGTCAACGAGCTCTATTTTATATAATTAGTTATAAGTATTGTGTGTAAAACTTATTTGTAATGATGGTAAGAGAAACAGCCACAGTTAGGTGTCAGTGGGTACGCCAGGCAGGAGGTAGGCCTAACTCACTCTCACTCCTTTGGACCTGATACAATCTCGCCTAGAGTTCTAAAGGAAGCTAAGAATGAGCTCTCCAAACCACTGACATTACTATTCAATAAATCCTTGCAGTCTGGAACTATGCCTGATCAGTGGAAGCTAGCCAACGTAACACCGATATTAAAAAAAGGCAGCAAATCCCTACCCAGTAACTATCGTCCAATTAGCTTAACCTCAGTTGTATGTAAAATGCTAGAAACGGTCATACGAGACAGACTCGTAAATCACTTAGAGGAAAATAACATACTTAAAGATACTCAACACGGCTTTCGTAAAAAACGTTCCTGTTTAACAAACCTCTTAGACTTCTTCCACGATATCCTCAACCTCTACGATGAGAGTAAAGCTGTAGATATTATATACCTTGATTTTCAAAAGGCCTTTGACAAAGTTCCCCACAAACGTTTACTGCTAAAACTAAAAGCGCATGGAATACAAGACGGTGTGTTGAAATGGATAGAAAATTGGCTCAGCGACAAAGCAAAGGGTAGTCATAAATGGTAAGGCATCTAAATGGACCAATGTAAGTAGCGGGGTACCCCAGGGATCGGTACTAGGACCAATTCTCTTTCTAATTTACATCAACGACATAGATGAGGGTCTCACCTGCACAATCTCAAAATTTGCTGACGATACAAAAATTGCAAATAGCGTACTCTCAAAAGAACAAGTTGACGATATGCAACACAATCTAGATAAATTGTCATGTTGGGCCCAAATTTGGCAAATGAGTTTCAATGCGGATAAATGTAAAGTACTACATGTCGGATACCTAAATGAGAAAGCAAACTATTCGATGAATGGCACTCAGCTTAAGAATGTAAACAGAGAAACTGATCTGGGAGTAACAATATCGAGTAACCTAAAACCGAGTCAACAATGTTCAGAAGTTGTTAAGAAGGCAAACAAAATAATTGGCTTTATAGGCAGGTCATTTGAGCATAAATCCAAAGAAGTTATCCTAACCCTTTACAATTCCTTAGTCCGCCCTCTTCTGGAATACTGCGTTCAATCCAGGTGCCCTTATTACCAAAAAGATATAAACAAGCTAGAACGAGTTCAACGTAGAGTTACCAAAATGATACCTAGCCCAAAGAACAAACCATACGAAGAGCGTCTTAGAGAATTAAATCTATTTCCTTTAACCCAGCGCAGATTAAGAGGCGACTTAATTCAAGTGTTCAAAATCATCAAAGGCATCGACAATATGAACTGTAGTAAGTACTTCACTATCGACCAATCTAATTACACGCGGGGAAACGGTTGCAAAATTATTGGTAAATCTTTTAACTCGCACGAATCTAAGAATTTCTTCTTCAATCGAGTTGTCAACTTGTGGAATGGGCTTCCCCGAGACGTTATAGACTGCAGCACCGTTGATTCATTTAAATTCCGCCTAGACAAATATCTCGCATCAAACCCGCGACTGACTGCGTTTGAAAATTAATAACTTTATCCTCCCCTCAGTTACTAACCAATATGTCCCCTACTAACTTCCTAGTCCTGCCACGTTAGTGGCAGGGCAGTAGTTCCCTTTCCAATGTTCCCTTACCCACTCTAAACCACTGTTTGGACACTTGATCCTCAGTGTTTTGGAGGACAAGCAACCTAGAAGGGTCACTAGATCTGTTGTTGCTTGATTTCCTTTGTACTCCTTTGTACTCCTTTGTACTTTGTACTCCTCCCTCCCTCAGTGCTAGGGGGAGCCTTTGTGTATCCCAGAGGAGAGAGAGAAATTACGTAATGGTTGTCAGTGGGCGGTCCTTAGTAGTTCACGTTGGGCTCCCTAGAGGGCCGGGTATAAAAGGGAAGTCTAGCCATTTTTTCATCAGAACTCATTAGGCAGAGCGACTTCTCATTTCCCTTGCTAACTATTTATATTCTTCTGACTAATGGGAAATTTCTCTACTACCTTACATTCTTATTTCCTCTTTTCCCTGCCCTGTTTAACTTCCATTGTCCCGTTGGTGCAGAGCTAGTCAGCCAACGTATTATCGCTTGAGTTCTCACGAGATACTTGCCTATTAGATAGCCTATTTTGGAAGGGTTAACTTAGAATAGGATTGATTTATGTTTGTTGCACTTGTATATGCATTTCCCTGTGTTATTATTATTATTCCTGTTTTCTGCTAGTCTAGGTAATGCTAGACTGGGGTAAGGCTTTTCTGTGTTACGAGTTGTTGTTTGATGCAGTGGTTAAGCGATAAACCTGCATACTCGTTTCGGTTCAGTGAAGCCTAGGTTGTCTTCGCGGCTGACTGTGTTGAGTTAATAATTTACAGTGCGTGAGGGCAAGAGCCTAACCACCCTGTATTTTATTAACAGTTTGTTTTTACTTTGTCAAGGAGCCGGGAGAAAGCCAGATACAAGGGATCTGGATTTCTCAAAGTGCACTTGTTAGTTTTAACGTAATACTTTAAACAGTCGTGAGGACTTCGCTAGGCTACGAGCCGTTTTTGCTCAGTCACTGCTACCTTTTTGCCTACAGTACCCCAGCTAGACTTTACTCGATTAGTAGATACAGAATAGTATTGAAGCTTTCCTTATGTATGATATTGTTTATGCACTATTGATTTCATGTGTTGCAAGCTTGGCTACTTTAGTGATTAGTGGCCCACGAGCACAATCCGAGTAGGCTATTGCCGCTGCATTTGCGGAGTACTTCCTTTTAATGTTTGCCATTTACTATTGCATATTCTTTTAATTATTCTTATGCCATTTTAAGCCTTTAATAGTATTTAATTGCCAGTGTTTTTGCTTATTGAATTACTGTTCAAAATCCGATACGTACTTCTTACGAGCATCCGAGAAGCATCTAACTTTTTTCAGAAGATTCCTTGCTCGATGCTTAACCTTTAATTAGCGGCTCACCACATAAGTCGAGTTAAATAAAGCTGGACTATGTGGCGGCGCTCAACATAGGTCGAGTGGCAATTTCAGCACGTAATGTTGCTGAGAGAGAGAGAGACAAGTGGTGGCAGGAGACTAGCGAGCGTATGACTGCTCCAGACCACCGCGGCGAACCTACTGACACGAATCTCAGCTCCCTCCTCCCTCTCTCACTCGCTACATACTGAATTATATGGGGAAAGTACCGAATTACATGCTTTTTGCACTCGCGTTGCACGGTTATTGCAAGAAAACTAGCCATCATAAAAGGATCGTTATGGTGTCATTCGAAAGCTCTGTTTATGCCCTTTCAGGGATAGGTACTTGTTTTACGTTCTGGGTCTTATTTAGGCATGAAAATGATCACGTAAACAGCCCTATTTTGGCTAAAAACACCCCGCTGGGCGGTACATATAAATAAACCGCATAGGCCGCTCTTAAGGTGTTAAGGACTATTAATTAACGTAACGTAATAGTGCCGATCCGAAGTAGAGGGTGGTGGACTTCTTAAGTTCATAGTCAAGGGTGGATTACTTCGGCTTCGGCCAACACTATTCTTTTGTGTTGTTGTTTTTTCTTCATTGTTTGATTGTTGACCAGACTAGGTAATTCCTGTCTCTTTATTAGTCTGTTGTTGAACACTAGTACCGAGTTCTTGTATACCCCGTTATAGCAGATTGAACTCTGGAGGGTATTGGTGTTTTTTGTTCAGCTGGCAGTACTCAGGGGTTGGGATCGTGTGTTTCCGTTGTGGCAGCGAGCCGTATTCGAGTCCTGATTGAGAGCCCTTGTGTACCCGAGTGCCAGTTCGTAACAATATATATATATATATATATATATATATATATATATATATATAGAGAGAGAGAGAGAGAGAGAGAGAGAGAGAGAGAGAGAGAGAGAGAGAGAGAGAGAGAGAGAAGGCAAAACAAACTGTAACAGCACAAATTTAATAAAGCCAGTTAAGCAATACCCCAATGTTACTGGTGTTGTAGTTTGTTCACAACAATATGGGCCCTAAGAACTGTCTAAACAGCGTTGATGATTGAGTCATATAAATGAGTCAATCACATTTTCTTCATAATTTAATTTTACCTTTAAGGATTATGACACAGTTTATTTTCTTTATTATAAGACGATCTTGTACAGTTTAGGACAGATTTGTAGGATTCAGAAGTATAATTGAGTTGCCTATAACCCCTTAGATTCCCAGAGGTCCCCCTAAACTGCATAAACTAGTTTTATGATAGCCAGAATAAACTGTCAAAATACGCCATAATCCTCAATGGATTACTAATCTGTGTATATGAAAATAGTAATATTTATTCCTCTTAAATCTATATTCGATATCACTAGTAGCTTAGGATATTTATTTTCCCTTATAAAAACCCATTGCTTCAGCTATACATGTGTCTCTATTTAAATGTATTTTTCTTGTCTATACTACCACCTTTCCCTTTGGTGCCTTTAAGTACACTCGGATGACATAGTCTCTAGCCACTCATAAGAATTCCTTGACCCCCTTTGTTTTTCTTTATGAAATTGTGTATACGTGGATAGAACTTGCTTTTCAATTAATAGTGTATTTTGTTTTGTAGTTATTATATAAAACATTATATTCATGAATTAGTTTCCGGATATTACTTCCATAATTAGAAATAGGTCACGAATATGTATGAGTGGGCTAGAGACTATGGCATCCGAGTGTACATTTGTTTTCGCAGTTTCACCATCCAATTCTCCACCACTCTCCCCCCTTTGCTAATGTCCATGTTACACAGCCTGCCCCTGAACTGCTACAAAATTACCCTTTCTCACCACAGTCTATGAAATTACTGGTGAATGAGAATCCACATTATCATAGTGCAGTGGACGTGCAAGCAGCAGTCTCCTGTGTATGAGAGAGAGGGAGAGAGAGAGAGACAGAGAGAGAGAGAGAGAGAGAGAGAGAGAGAGAGAGAGAGAGAGAGAGAGAGAGAGAGAGACATAGAGATAGAGACAGACAGACAGACAGAGAGAGAGAGAGAGAGACAGACAGAGAGAGTGAGAGAGGGAGAGAGAGAGAGAGTGACATAGAGATAGAGACAGACAGACAGACAGAGAGAGAGAGAGAGAGAGAGAGAGAGACAGACAGGCAGACAGACAGACAGAGAGAGAGAGAGTGAAGAACAGAGTACGTAATTTGAAAGTAATGTATAACTTGATCATTAAGCATTTTAAATTCAGCAACAAGAAGAAATATTGTTACTCATAACGGAAAGTGATGATTGTAACGGGAGAAAAATACGATAACCTCAGACAAATTAAAGGTGAGGCAGGCTAATATAGGTTGGGCTATAATTTATATCAATTTAAAACATGAAGATTAAACAAATACAATTCGTGAAAATCTTTGTATTAATATAACAATTTTATATTTGGGAAAATTAAGTAAACATTTATATATGATAGAACAATAACAATACAGATTGTTTAGGCCACTAGAATTTGGCTAATTTTACAGTGTAAATTATCCATAAGTCAAAGTTTCTCTTAATACCCAATCATCACAGACCATAGTGGAAAGAAAAGCCTCAATGTTGTCATGCTCACGCAGAAGCTTCTGGGTCAGTAATTATACGCTTTAACCTATTCAGTACCGGTGACGTCCTTTTCATTATATGATGGCAACTTTGAGAGGATATTAATTAGCTTAGGAAAGACCTCTAACCATTATTAGACTGCAAACTATCTCGGTGCATTATCTTGGCTACCACATATCTCTCCTAAGGTAAATACAATCCTCTATTAGTTGCCGGAATGTAATAATAAAACGTCACTGGTACCGAATGGGTTAAGTAAGTGTATTTTAATGGCGGCCTGGCGTATACGAGAGGCACACCACATTGTTTCAAACTACTTACGAATAAAGGAAGCCCTTATAGGTGTATGAACGTAGTTTGTAATATATATTCTTCTATTAAGTTATAATATAATATTAATGAGCAATAAATGACCTTTAATAAAAGTTCAAAGTGACTGATGACTACGGTATCTGCTGTGTACTATAGATTACTATAGAATAAATACAAACGCATGAGTTGGCTCTTTACAGGATTCAGAAAAGTGTGAGTGAGATAATAGAGGCAATACCAGAAGTAAATATGTTAAAGGTTTATGTAGCAGGTTAGAGTGAAACTCTGGTGAAACTCAGAAATACGAAGGACGAAATACGGATACTTGGATACATGCAACCCGCAGGAATACGGATACTTGGATACATGCAACCCGCAGGAATACGGATACTTGGATACATGCAACCCGCAGGAATACGGATACTTGGATACATGCAACCCGCAGGAATAAATTATCTAACTATCTATCTGTCTGTCTGTCTGTCTGTTTTTCTTACATATTGCAATCGAAGACTATATATTCGATAACACAATTCTATGCCAGAGTTACTATACTGTAGGTGTGATTATAAATGATAAATATCGAAATAATATTGGCATCTTAGACAATATATTTTTAACTGTCTAGTTATGGAATAAGGTGAGTTTGGCATGATTAAGAATGTTATATGGTCACACTAAGAATTATAATTAAACCAGTAAGATATCTCCTAAATATTATATCATCACAGACAATAAAGAAAAGTAATGCCCCAACTTTCCTCGCCCTCATAGCAATGTTTTCAGGGCGGTAATTAATAGTTTTAAATGTCTGCCGTGTTTTGTTTTGGCCTATTAATTCATGTATGTCTTTATTTATTAGTTTAAATGTCTGCCGTGTTTTGTTTTGGCCTATTAATTCATGTATGTCTTTATTTATTAGTTTAAATGTCTGCCTTGTTTTGTTTTGGCCTATTAATTCATGTATGTCTTTATTTATTAGTTTAAATGTCTGCCGTGTTTTGTTTTGGCCTATTAATTCATGTATGTCTTTATTTATTAGTTTCCTCGCTACACCTCCATCAAGCTTAGAAAAACGCCCCATAGACCCCCTTTCTAGATAAATTTGTACAATTTTCGGCAAAAAATGTCCCGGCCAAAGGCCGATTCAATTATTAATTACAGGATCGCTATCGCTCGCCAGGAACAAATCGACACCTAAATGGCACGAAAGGTCTTAAAATTGACAACTAAATTGGGCGAAAGGTGTTAGAATCGCCAAACTAATGGACCGAACGTCTTATAATCTAAAAACAAATGGGCTTAACACGAGGAAGAAAGGGGTCGAGAAAACGGGGCCATCCCCACCTTAACCCTTTGGCTGCGGGCTGTTTTGGGCTATTTAGGGCCTATTCAGACACTCCTGAATGATAAATCAAGCATCTGCATTAAATGAAGTGTATTCTGCCGAAAACTAGGCGAAAATAGCTTCAAAATTACACCAGAACGGACCGTATACGTGGTCTGGTTCACCCACAGCGGGAACCCCGCTACTATCTAACACTCGCTCGCTTGGCTGCACTTATGAGAGAGAGAGAGAGAGAGATACGCGCGAGACACAGCCTAGCTCAGTGAGCTGCTCGGTGATCTGATGGTTGGAGGTGGGCCCCTCACGCTCCCGCCCACTGTCACTCGATTTTTACGTTTTTTACAGGCTTTTAACACCTTACGAGCGGCCTATGCGGTTTATTTATGTGTACCGCACAGCGGGGTGTTTTTAGCCAAAATAGGGCTGTTTACGTGATCATTTTCATGCCTAAATAAGACCCAGAACGTAAAACAAGTACCTATCCCTGAAAGGGCATAAACAGAGCTTTCGAATGACACCATAACGATCCTTGTATGATGGATAGTTTTCTTGCAATAACCGTGCAACGCGAGTGCAAAAAGCAGGTAATTCGGTACTTTCAGTACATAATTGAGTATGTAGCGAGTGAGAGAGGGAGGAGGGAGCTGAGATTTGTGTCAGTAGGTTCGCCGCGGTGGTCTGGAGCAGTCATACGCTCGCTAGTCTCCTGCCACCACTTGTCTCTCTCTCTCAGCCACATTACGTGCTGAAATTGCCACTCGAGTTATGTCGAGCGCCGCCACATAGTCCAGCTTTTTTTAACTCGACTTATGTTGCTCGCCGCTAATTAAGGGTTAAAGCCTGGAATTTGCTGTAACTTGCAAAAACATTCCAGAACATCACCCGCAGCCAAAGGGTTAATGATGGCGGCCTGGCGTATAACAGGAGCCAAATTAACAAAGTCAGCATCGGGATATCATGTAAAACCTGATTACATACCCTTGGGTTATGCTGCTGTCACACGAGCGATCTTTCCGTCAATTCTCCATGAGCAAGTTTTGTTCTCGTTATATTTAGGGACTTGTTTACACTGACATCGGTAACTAGACTGAAGGTAGAGTATGTTAGGCATCTGAATTATGATAAAGTGTAATATTTGAAGCTGCCAGACTATAATTGCCCGTAAATATTGCTCGAAAAACGGCTTGTGTGACTCCGGCGTTATATAATTCTTTATTTGTGTTGCAAGGAGACATTTGAGAAGGAAGACTTGATTTATGGTATTTGTGTCAAGATAAAACCCCAGACCCTACAACTCTCTCTCTCTCTGTCTCTCTCTCTTTCTCTACCAACCTACTCAACCTAGCTCCATGGACTTTTGCGTGTACCGTGTACCGTATATCATCAGGTATATAAATAACCATCATTGGTCTGCTACAAGTCGGCCACTGTACATGGGCATGATGAAAGTCTATTTATGCTTACCTTAACCCAAGGAGCGCGAGAATGGGGTGCTGACAAATGTCGCTGTATGAGCAATTAAACCCTTCGATTCTGACATTATTTGTTATAATTTCTATATAATTCATTATTTCTTCTCCATGTGCATTTATTTTACTTATATAATGAACATAACAACATTGAAGAGTGATAACAGAAGTGGGAACAGCAATTGGCTGGTGGAAAACGTATATTTTCGCCACCGGGCCGTATACTGGGTCGACTGGCTGAGAGACATACATTTTCCCTCTGTACCGTCTCTGAGCAGCCCGGAAGAGATCTCACACTTCTAAAGGGTCTCTAGATGACTTAACCCTATCATTGAGCTCGCCTGACGGGGCGCACCAAAAAATGATGGAAAATAAGAGGAAAAGTAGCCAATAATTAAGGAGGGGAGGGGAGACACATGTGAATGAGTGGTAGGAAGTACTACAAGGGAATTATCTCACCTAATCACACACTCCTTTGTTTTGAGAACCCCTGAGGCATTTTGGAAGGTTTTGCTTCCGTGAGACCTATCGCGTATGCTATACAGATACTTCCATGAGACTTATCGGGCTTCTCAACTTAACCCTTTATTGGCGGCGCGCAACTTATGTCGTGTGAAAGAAATTTGGACTAAGTGGCGGTTCACAACTTATGTCGTGTGCCATTTTCAGCACGTAATGTTGCAGAGGGAGAGAGCTGAGCGGTGTGACGAGCGTAGTAAGGCTATGACCGTCGCACACCAACGCGGTGGGCCAACTGAAGTAAAAACCACCCTTCCTTCCCCCCTCACACTCGCTACACAGGGAATGATGTAGGGAAAGTACCTAATTACATGGTTTTTGCACTCGTGTTGCGCGATAGTTGCAAGAAAACTAGCGGTCGTACAAGGATGGTTGGGGTGTCATTGGAAAGCTCTGTTTATGCCCTTTCAGGGATAGATACTTGTTTTACGTTCTGGGTCTTATTTAGGCATGAAAATGATCACGTACACAACTCTATTTAGGGTAAAAACACCTCGCTGGGCGGTACATATAAATTACCGCCTAGGCCGCTCGTTAGGTGTTAATGACTTGGAAAGTTCAAGTTGTCTAATGGCAGCACACTGGCGGTGGATGTCGCTCCCTCTGGACCCGGACCTGTCGCCTTCAGCCCAAACTGGACGAAATGGATCCAGAGGGAACAGTACGTAGTGTTTCTCCAGACTGGCACTTTCCGCCCAACAGTATAGGAGCCCAAACCTGGTGGCAGCGCTCCAGGTGGCGGCCCTCTCATTAGGCAAAAAATACCAGACCAGTCGTAGTGCCGTGTACGCACACGGGGTGCGTCCCTGCGGCTGGTTCTGGTGGGGCGCACCAAGGCCAGTGGAGACTACCCCCTTGTAATCAATTGGGGGAAGGTGCTGGGAATGGTTCCTGGGGTAGACTGGAGCCGGAGTTCTGGGGGGGGGGGGGGGGGTGATGACCATTTGCCCACCAAATTAAGAGAAACAATGTAAGTCCGATGATCCAAAACCGCACAGGATACAGAGAACCCCACAGTCTCAAACTTACTAGTCTAAAATTTAATGTTAGTTTGAGTCTGCGTGCAAATGAAGTGGCTGAGATGTGTGAGAGGAGGCTAGTGGACGTCTGCTGTGCCCAGGAAACACTCTGGAAATGGCATGGGGTACAGTGGATTGTCGGAAGAAAGAAAATAAATAGGATCTACTGGAAGGGGGTTGAGACTGATAGAGCGAAAGGAGGAGTGATTGTTCTGGTGGCTAAAGAGTGGGCGGAAAGTGTGCTTCAGATTACGAGAGTTAGTGAAAGGCTGATTTTTTTGGAAGTTGAAAGTTGGTGAAAAAATTCTGAATGTGATATCTGCATATGCCCCACAGGCTGCCTACAGAAAGAGATAAAAGAGGACTTCTGGAATGACACCGCCAGTGTCATTTCAGGCCTCTCGGAGAATGAAATAACAATCCTGGGAGGGGACCTGAATGGTCACGTGGGAGCATCTGCAGATAGATACGAGGGAGTACATAGAGAAAATGGTTACGGATGGAGGAATCTGGAAGGAAAATATATACTGGAGTCCTGCGTTACACTCAAGATGGTTGTGTGTAACACAACTTCAAGAAAAGACAGAGCCATTTGGTCACATACAACTCTGGGGTCTCCAGTAGCCAGATATATTATTTCTTGATTAACAGGCAAGACTGGAAACTGGTTCGGGATGTAAAGGTCATCCCGAGCGAAGAATGTATCCCCCAGCATAAGCTAATTACCGTCGCATTCACGCACCGAATGTTAGTGAGAAGTTTGGTGAAAATCCGTCGAATGGTCTAGGAGGAGTTATCGGACAGACAGACAGACAGACATTTCTGTATGGCATGTACCACTATTCGGGGGGCGATACCACTCTGCTTACGCAGAGTTGATTAAGTAATCCGTCAAACCCTTGCATATGTATATTCCCAAAGATCAGTACCAGTTTTATAAATTGATTACACCTGCATTGAATATGATTTTGAAGGCATTTCGTATTCCTTTAATTCACGGAGGTGGTTCTCTCTCTCTCTCTCTAACTTTTGACAGAATCTGTATACCTTTGTATAATAGCAAGATTTATTGCACCACGTTCAGGTACAAGTGCAGAGTATTTGTATTAGGGATTGCTGTACAAGTGTACATATATACCGTATATAAATATATATATACTGTATATACATACACACACAGCAATTCCTATTACAAATACTCACATACACTCAAACACTCGATCAAGTGTGTGTGTGTGTTTGTGTGGTGTTCCTCTGATCCTTCATTCCCCTTTGCAAAGGCCGATTTGGCATTAGGCCGATTTGGCATTGGGTTGATTTGGCATCAAATCCATCTACTCATTATTTTTCTGTTTATTGCAATTATTATACGATTATATTCAGATTAGGAAGGGCATATGTACGTCAGGTGGTTAGTTGAGATAATCTTTGCTCTTATTATACACACAGATCCTTCTTAAACTGTATAATATCGTCTATTAATAGACTGACAAAATACGTCATTATCTTCAAAGGGTTAAGGAGGAGACAGTCGCTTTTTTCTCCCTCATGTTTAGTCTCATTAGAGAGGAAGGGGTAGAGAGAGAGAGGGAGGGGTAGACAGAGAGAGGGAGGGGTAGACAGAGAGAGAGAGAGGGGTAGAGAAAGAAGGAGGGGTAGAGAGAGAGAGGAAGGGGTAGAGAGAGAGAGGGAGAGGTAGACAGAGAGAGGGAGGGGTAGACAGAGAGAGAGAGAGGGGTAGAGAGAGAGAGGGAGGGGTAGACAGAGAGAGGGAGGGGTAGAGAGAGAGAGGGAGGGGTAGACAGAGAGAGGGAGGGGTAGACAGAGAGAGAGAGAGGGGTAGAGAGAGAGAGGGATGAGTAGACAGAGAGAGTGAGGAGTAGACAGAGAGAGAGAGATGGGTAGACAGAGAGTGGGAGGGGTAAAGAGAGAGGGAGGGGTAGACAGAGAGCGGGAGGGGTAAAGAGAGAGGGAGGGGTAGACAGAGAGCGGGAGGGGTAAAGAGAGAGGGAGGGGTAGACAGAGAGCGGGAGGGGTAAAGAGAGAGGGAGGGGTAGACAGAGAGCGGGAGGGGTAGACAGAGAGTGGGAGTGGTAAAGAGAGAGGGAGGGGTAGACAGAGAGCGGGAGGGGTAGACAGAGAGCGGGAGGGGTAAAGAGAGAGGGAGGGGTAGACAGAGAGAGGAAGGGGTAGACAGAGAGCGGGAGGGGAAAAGAGAGAGGGAGGGGTAGACAGAGAGAGGGAGGGGTAGACAGAGAGCGGGAGGGGTAGACAGAGAGTGGGAAGGGTAAAGAGAGAGGGAGGGGTAGACAGAGAGCGGGAGGGGTAGACAGAGAGCGGGAGGGGTAGAGTACAAATGTACAAAGGAGTACAAAGGAAATCAAGCAACATCAGATCTAGTGACCCTTCTAGGCTGCTTGTCCTCCAAAACACTGAGGATCAAGTGTCCAAACAGTGGTTTAGAGTGGGTAAGGGATCTACTGCCCTAGAACTAATGTCCGTGGCAGGATTGGGAAGTTAGTTGGGGACAGATGGGTTAGTAACTGAGGGGGAGATAAAATAAAGTTATTCATTTACAAACGCAGTCAGTCGCGGGTTTGATGCGAGATATTTGTCTAAGCGGAGTTTAAATTAATCAACGGTGCTGCAGTCTATAACGTCTCGGGGAAGCCCATTCCACAAGTTGACAACTCGATTGAAGAAGAAATTCTTAGATTCGTGTGAGTTAAAAGATTTACCAATAATTTTGCAACTGTTTCCCCGCGTGTAATTAGATTGGTCGATAGTGAAGTACTTACTACAGTTCATATTGTGACGCATGTCCACGTGTGAGCATGCTGTACAGAACGCCTAGTCATGCCCCACTCTCGCTAGGATCGTCAGGGCAGGAACTTTGGCTGTTGTCTATGTAGAGTTTCCTAACTTAGTTCATGTGAGCCATTGTACTATAAGTATTATGAATATGTATTTTGTTTTCATCTGAGTCAACGAGTTCTATTTTATATCATTAGTTATAAGTATTGTGTGTAAAACTTATTTGTAATGATGGGAGAAGCAGCAGCCACAGTGGGTGTGCCAGGTGGGAGGTGGGCCTAACTCACTAGCACTCCCCCCTCCCCCCTCCCCTCAGTGCTAGGGGAACCTTTGTCTATCCCAGAGGAGAGAGAGAAATTACGTAATGATTGTCAGTGGGCGGTCCTTAGTAGTTCACGTTGGGCTCACTAGAGGGCCGGGTATAAAAAGGGAAGTCTAGCAATTTTTTCGTCAGAACTCATTCGGCAGAGCGACTTCTCATTTCCCTTGCTAACTATATATATTCTTCTGACTGATGTGAACTTTCTCTACTACCTTACATTCTTATCTCCTCTTTTCCCTGCCTGTTTAACTTCCATGGTCCCGTTGGTGCAGAGCTAGTCAGCCAACGTATTATCGCTTGAGTTCTCACGAGATAATTGCCTATTAGGTAGCCTATTTTGGAAGGGTTAACTTAGAATAGGATTGACTTATGTTTGTTGCACTTGTATATGCATTTCCCTGTGTGTTATTATTATTATTCCTGTTTTCTGCTAGTCTAGGTAATGCTAGACTGGGGTAAGGCTTTTCTGTGTTACGAGTTGTTGTTTGATGCAGTGGTTAAGCGATAAACCTGCATACTCGTTTCGGTTCAGTGAAGCCTAGGTTGTCTTCGCGGCTGACTGTGTTGAGTTAATAATTTACAGTGCGTGAGGGCAAGAGCCTAACCACCCTGTATTTTGTTAACAGTTTGTTTTTACTTTGTCAAGGAGCCGGGAGAAAACCAGATACAAGGGATCTGGATTTCTCAAAGTGCACTTGTTAGTGTTAACGTAATACTTTAAACAGTTGTGAGGACTTCGCTAGGCTACGAGCCGTTTTTGCTCAGTCACTGCTACCTTTTGCCCACAGTACCCCAGCTAGACTTTACTCGATTAGTAGATACAGAATAGTATTGAAGCTTTCCTTATGTATGATAGTGTTTATGCACTATTGATTTCATGTGTTGCAAGCTTGGCTACTTTAGTGATTAGTGGCCCACGAGCACAATCCGAGTAGGCTATTGCCGGTGCAATTGCGGAGTACTTCTTTTTAATGTTTGCCATTTACTATTGCATATTCTCTTAATTATTCTTATGCCAATTTAAACCTTTAATAATATTTAATTGCCAGTGTTTTGCTTATTGAATTACTGTTCAAAATCCGATACGTACTTCTTACGAGCATCCGAGAAGCATCTAACTTTTTCAGAAGATTCCTTGCTCGATGCTTAAGGACTATTAATTAACGTAACGTAATAGTGCCGATCCGAAGTAGAGGGTGGAGGACTTCTTAAGTTCTTAGTCAAGGGTGGATTACTTCGGCTTCGGCCAACACTATTCTTTGGTGTTGTTGTTTCGTACTTCTTTGTTTGATTGTTGACCAGACTTGAGAATTCCGGTCTCTTTATTAGTCTGTTGTTGAACACTAGTACCGAGTTCTTGTATACCCCGTTATAGCAGATTGAACTCTGGAGGGTATTGGTGTTTTTTGTTCGGCTGGCAGTACTCAGGGGCTGGGATCGTGTGTTTCCGTTGTGGCAGCGAGCCGTTTCGAGTCCTGATTGAGAGCCCTTGTGTACCCGAGTGCCAGTTCGTAACAATATTGTCGATGCCTTTGATGATTTTGAACACTTGAATTAAGTCACCTCTTAATCTACGCTGGGTAAAAGGAAATAGATTTAATTCTCTAAGGCGCTCTTCGTATGGTTTGTTCTTTAGGCTAGGTATCGTTTTGGTAACTCTACGTTGAACTCGTTCTAGCTTGTTTATATCTTTTTGGTAACAAGGGCACCAGGATTGAATGCAGTATTCCAGAAGAGGGCGGACTAAGGAATTGTAAAGGGTGAGGATAACTTCTTTGGATTTATGCTCAAATGACCTGCCTATAAAGCCAATTATTTTGATTCCCTTCTTAACAACTTCTGAACATTGTTGACTCGGTTTTAGGTTACTCGATATTATTACTCCCAGATCGGTTTCTCTGTTAACATTCTTCAGCTGAGTGCCATTCATCGAATAGTTTGCTTTCTCATTTAGGTATCCGATATGTAGTACTTTACATTTATCCGCATTGAAACTCATTTGCCAAATTTGGGCCCAACATGACAATTTATCTAGATTGTGTTGCATATCGTCAACTTGTTCTTTTGAGAGTACGCTATTTGCAATTTTTGTATCGTCAGTAAATTTTGAGATTGTACAGGTGAGACCCTCATCTATGTCGTTGATGTAAATTAGAAAGAGAATTGGTCCTAGTACTGATCCCTGGGGTACCCCGCTACTTACATTGGTCTATTTAGATGCCTTACCGTTTATGACTACTCTTTGCTTTCTGTCGCTGAGCCAATTTTCTATCCATTTCAACACACCGTCTTGTATTCCATGCGCTTTTAGTTTTAGCAGTAAACGTTTGTGGGGAACTTTGTCAAAGGCCTTTTGAAAATCAAGGTATATAATATCTACAGCTTTACTCTCATCGTAGAGGTTAAGGATATCGTGGAAGAAGTCTAAGAGGTTTGTTAAACAGGAACGTTTTTTACGAAAGCGTGTTGAGTATCTTTAAGTAAGTTATTTGCCTCTAAGTGATTTACAAGTCTGTCTCTTATGACCGTTTCTAACATTTTACATACAATTGAGGTTAAGCTAATTGGACGATAGTTACTGGGTAGGGATTTGCTGCCTTTTTTGAATATCGGTGTTACGTTGGCTAGCTTCCACTGATCAGGCATAGTCCCAGACTGCAAGGATTCATTGAATAGCAATGTCAGTGGTTTGGAGAGCTCATCCTTAGCTTCCTTTAGAACTCTAGGCGAGATTGTATCAGGTCCAGGCATCTTATTTACCTTGAGTTTATCTAAACAATTCAATACTTCTCTCTCTGTAACGGTGATATTGCTTAGAACATCTGAATTATCAATCTGAATCGGCGATGGTGTAGGGATATCACTGAGGTCTTCGGTTGTAAAAACTGATACAAAGAAGGTATTGAGGGCATTACTCATTTGTACTTCTTCTTTGGTGTATTCTCCATTTTCATCGACTAACGGTCCAGCAGTTGAAGTAACTACTTTTTTCTTTCTGATATAACTATAGAATTCTTTCGGGTTTGTTATACTTTGATTCGCAACATGTAACTCCAGGGTAGTTTTACTTTGCTTAATTAACTTTTTGGCTTTGCGTCGTAGCTCTACAAATTTCACCCGTTCTTCGTCATTTTGTGAGGATTTTAATCTATCATTAGCAAATATTTTAGCAAGCAGACAGTCTGAAATATCTTTATTCCACCATTTGGGCTTATCATTATGGCCTGGACACAGTATTTTCGATGGTATGCAGTCTTGCACTGCCTTAACCCTTTACGAGCGGCCTATGCGGTTTATTTATATGTACCGCCCAGCGGGGTGATTTTAGCCAAAATAGGGCTGTTTACGTGATCATTTTCATGCCTAAATAAGACCCAGAACGTAAAACAAGTATCTATCCCTAAAAGGGCATAAACAGAGCTTTCGAATGACACCATAACGATCCTTTTATGATGGCTAGTTTTCTTGCAATAACCGTGCAACGCGAGTGCAAAAAGCAGGTAATTAGCCACTTTCCCGATACAATTCCGTATATAGCGAGTGAGAGAGGTAGGAGGGAGGTGAGATTCGTGTCAGTAGGTTCGCTGCGGTGGTCTGGAGCAGTCATACGCTCGCTACTCTCCTGCCACCACTTGTCTCTCTCTCTCAGCAACATTACGTGCTGAAATTGCCACTCGAGTTATGTCGAGCGCCGCCACATAGTCCAGCTTTATTTAACTCGACTTATGTGGTGAGCCGCTTTTTAAGGGTTAAGGTAAGTGGTTGTGAAACACTCCCAAGATGTATTTATGTCGTTATTGTTAGTCAGAAAGCTCCAGTTAGTTTCTTTAAGCTTTGATTTAAGTTTATGAAAATTTGTTTTCTTGAAATTAGGGACTTTCTCAATGCTGCTATTTGATTTGTTACTAGTAAACTTTAAAGTGAAAGTTATCGTACAATGGTCGCTGTTACTGAATTCATCACCAACATTCAAATTCTCTATTAATTCTTCTTTTGTTGCGAGTACAAGGTCAAGCACATTATTACCACGGGTCGGAGATTGTACAAATTGAAAAAGTGAACTCTCTTGCAAGTTAACATAGAGGTCGTGTCCAGAGTGTGAAGTAAGAATATCGCCCTATTTAGTCACGGGTAAGTTGAAATCCCCAAGAATTACGGTATCTTGTATGTTAGTTATTTCTGCAATTTGTTCATAAATTTCACTGTCAGTTTGCACTGATTGAGATGGGGGTCTGTATAATAAAGCTAGTGTTATTTTAGTTCCTCGTTTATAATTTAATAGTACAGTACGTAAGATATGTCTACATTCGCAATTTGAGGTTTTGACATTAAGACGGGATTAAGAATTTCCTTTATAAAAAACAGAACTCCTCCTCCATTTCTATTGATCCGACTTTTCTCAAACATTGTATAACCAGGAAGCGTATATTCGGCTAAAAAGTCTCTGTTTTCCGTATTTAACCAAGATTCTGTAATGCCGATTACATCATAATGTTCTGTAAACACGATTTCCTCTAGGTCTGAAAATTTATTGCGTATACTACGAGCATTTACATAAAACACCTTAAAAGTATTAGAGTTGGATATTACCGATTGTGCATTGTCTGAATTTTCAGTTCGTATTTGACTTACACTACCCTGTCTGGGGTCTGGTTGACCCGGTTTTTTGAACGGAAATCCTTGACTGCATCGTTCAGCAGACGACCAAGACGTGCAGCTCCTACTTCATTGAGATGTACACCATCTCCTGAAAACAAAGATTTATCATAGTAAAAATGATCCCAAGTGTCGACAAAGCCGATGTCCTCCTCCCTGCAGAGTTTGGCTAGTCGGCGATTTGTACTGGTAGCTATGTTGTAGAATCGGTTTTCTACATTAATCCGGGGAACAATTCCTGAAATTAAGATTCTATTAGATTTTTCCTTGAAGGACCTGATCAGCCACCGGTACTTGTAAAGTAGTTCTCTAGATCCAACGTGGATGATGTACATAGTGCTTGCGGGGGCGAGCCTGGAAACCTCTTCCACAGCCGCAACAATGTCGTCCACGCCGCCACCTGGGATACAGAATCGCTTTCTGGTCCTGGGTGCCCTGGCGCAGAACTCGGTTAGTTGGCCATGGACCATGGAGTCGCCCACAAGCCGAACTTCTTCCGTTTCCTCTTCCTCGTCAATAGCCAGAATTTTGAAGCGGTTTTGGCATGTTGTCGGGATGACCTTCCTTGTACTGGTACTAGGATGCACATTGTTTCTCACTAACTGAAAATTGTCCTGGGGGGGAGTGAGAGTAGAGTCATTATTATTTTATGCAACATCTAAGGTAGCTGCTGGTGTGGGTACCGGTACCGGTACTGTATGCACTGGAATGGCGGTTGACATCGTAGTGGTTTCTTGGGCCGAGGGCACTCCTACGTTGAGTGTGGCAAATTCTTGAAGGGATTCAAGCTTCGTAGTCAGGGCATCGATCTTGCGGTGAGCTGCATTCAATTCATCCGCAATCTTCTCTCGGAGCTGGCAAAATCTACAAATTTGGACATCAGTATCAACAAACATGGTAGGGCCAAATTTACCGGAACAACTCGTGCAGGTTCGTTGCGGCGCCATGACGATATAATCACAATATGCCTGAAAATCACACAAATTTATGGTAGCAAAATGGTGCAATTAAAGCCTGAAAATCACAAAAAATGTATGTTAGCAATGTGATACAATTAATTCCTGAAAATCACACAAAATTTTGTTAGCAATATGATAAAATTAATATGCCTGTAAATCACAAACAATATATTATTAGCAATAGAACACAATTTATGCCTGAAAATAAAACAAAAATTGATGTTAGCAGTATGACACAGTTAAAGCCTGAAAATTACAAATGGACTAGGAATTTGTTACAAAATTTACTGGAAAAAAGTGGGAGAGGGTTAATGTAGCCTAGTGAGAAAACTGGAAAACAGTATACAGTACATTACCAAAAAATATTTGTTAGCAATATGGTACAATTCTATCTATCTATCTATTGCCTGACACCGTGATCCCCGATGGGGTGGCCACGAACGAACCGCCCCCATGCACCTCTGTCCCCAGTCAGTCGACGCCCCTCCCCCCAACCAGCACCACCTTCGTTCATGTACTTCCTCACTCCATCCTTCCACCTCATATTCGGTCTACCTCTCCCCCTCTGTCCCTCCACCTCGCTCTCATACACCCTCTTAGTCATTCTCTCGCTTTCCATACGTTCCATATGGCCGAACCATCTCAAGTTGTTCCTTTTCACACTTTCCAGCACATCTACCTCCACACCACACCTCCTTCTTACTTCCTCATTAGTCTGTCTATCCCTCCATGTAACTCCGCACGCACTCCTTAAGTAATTCATTTCCACTGCTCTCACTCTTGGTCTGAGTCTCTCAACCAACGTCCATGCTTCGCTTCCGTAAGTCAGTGTCGGGATTACCACACTGTCATGCAAGGACTTCTTCACTTCCATACTGACCACCCTATTTCTTGTTACTGCTTTTAGCATTCCTACAACCCTCTTCCCCTGTTGTACCCTCTCCCGCACCTCTTCATCCATAGTCCCATCTTTACTCAACACACTGCCCAGATACTTAAAAGAGTTGACGATCTCCATAGCCTGACTATTCAGCTTCACCTCACACTCTGTGACTTCACCCCTTTCGAAGACCATAACCTTGCTCTTCCCCGTATTTACCTTCAAATTCCGTTTTTCGCACACTGTTCCAAACTCATTTACCAGACCCTGCAACTCCCATTCATTATCACTCATCAGAACTGTATCATCCGCAAACAGCAGTATAGGTAGCTTCCACTCAATTCCCTCCCTTTTCAGCGATACACCAACATCCACTGCTCTTGATAGTATTTCTTTCATAACTCCATCCATATATACAGTAAACAACCACGGGGACATCACACACCCCTGTTTCAAACCAACATTCAGGTCAAAGAACTCGCTCTGCTCACTCTCCACACGTACTGCCGCCTTTGCACCCTCATACATGCTCTTCACTGCTTTCAGCAACTTGCCCTCTACTCCGTATATTCTAAGTACTTTCCACAAACCTTCTCTATCCACTCTGTCATAGGCCTTCTCCAAGTCCATAAAGGCAACATACACCTTTTGTTTCTTCTCCAGATACTTCTCCACAACACAATTCAGGGTAAAAATCTGATCTACACATCCTCTTCCCTTCCTAAAACCTCCCTGCTCGTCGCCTATCCATTTCTCCGTTCTCACTCTCACTCTCTCAATCACTACCCTACTGTATACCTTCCCTACTACGCTTAGAAGACATATTCCTCGGTGGTTACCACACACTCCTCTTTCCCCTTTGCCCTTATATAGGGGGACTATTATGCCAGTCTTCCAGTCATCGGGTGCACTCCCCTTCTCCCATGCTAGTTTGCACATTTTCCATACCCATTCTATCACTATCTCACCACCATACCTCAACATTTCCCCACACACTCCATCTGTTCCTGGTGCTTTCCCCAACTTCACTCTTTTCATGGCTTCCCACACTTCTGACCTCCTGATCCCCACCTCCTCCTCCACTACTTCTCTTCTTCTCCCTCCCATACCATATCCAGCTATGTTTGCTGGCTCTTCATTCCTTTCATTTAGCAACTCACTGAAGTACTCCCTCCATCTTTCGACTCTCTCTTGCTTCTCGGCTAGCATTCTCCCATTCTTATCTTTCACACCCTTACTGTTTCCCTTGCTACCTTCCCTAACTTTCTTGACTTCTTTCCAGAACAGTTTCTTACTCTCCCTCCATTTTACACTCAGATTCCTTCCAAATTCCTCATCTACTCTTCTCTTACTTTCCTTCACTACTCTCTTCACCACCCTCTTACTCTCCACGTACCTCGCTCGTTTCTGTCTCTCGGAATCTTCATTCCCTCTGCTACCCAACCACTCTCTATATGCTTTCTTCTTTTCTTCCACAGCTATTCGTACCTCTTCTGTCCACCATGCTGTACCTTTCACTCCCCTCCCTCTTCTCCTCACTCCACACACCTCCTCACATGCTGCACAGATCTCATCCTTAAACACCTTGCTCATCTCCTCCACTTCCTCCATAACTTCCAGGTCGAACCCACCTAGTCGTCTTTCCACTGCTCTCCTGTACTCCTCCCTGATTTCCTCCTCCTGCAACCTCTCCACCCTCCTCACCATTCCACCCTCCTCTCGCCTCCCTCCCGCTCTCCTCACCCACTTCTTTTGTATCCTAACCTTAGCTACCACTACATAATGATCAGACAGACCCCCTCCAATACCCCTATACACCCTAGCATCCATCACAGATTTCTTCATTCGTTCATCCACACATACATAATCAATCAATGACTTTCGTTCCACCACTGTCTTATCCTTCATCGTCAACATCCGTTTCCACGTGTACCTGTGGATCATTCTGTGTCGGAAGAAGGTGTTGGCTATCCACAGCCTCCTCCCCACACATACGTCCACAAGTGCACTACCATTCCCATTCACCTCTGATGGTACCCCCCACCCTCCCACCACTCCCTCAACTTTCCTATCACCCACCTTACCATTCATATCCCCAATCAGAAATATTCTTTCGTTCTTGTCAAACTTCTCCAGGCACGCCTCCACATTCATCCAGAACTCCTCTTTCTTTCTTTCAAGTATATCCTCTGTCGGGGCATACACGCATACAATCACCCACGTTTGTATTCCTACTTTCATTCTCACCCACACAATCCTTGAACCCACAGACCCATACTCTCTTACACATTCCTTCCATTTGCTACTTACAAACAAACATGCACCTTCTCTCGCTGTTCCTTCACTCACTCCAGCACACACCCATTCCACACTCCCACTCTCTCACATCTGAACCTTTCCATTTGGTCTCTGTCATTCCACATACATCCAGCCTGGCATTCACTAACACTTCCAGAACCTCTCTCTCTTTTGTGCCATCATTCATGCCACTAACATTCCACGTAGCCATTCTCAGAATGTCCGAAGGCATGTCCTTAGTCGGTCGTGGTTCGTCAACGTTGGTTCCGTCCGCATCCGAGGCTGTTCGTTCGTTTTTCCTTGCTTCGATATTTTTTCCGGGTGGGGGTCGCAAGCCCACCGACCCAACCTCTTTAGTCGCCTCTTACGACACGCAGAAGGCACGTGGGGCATATTCTATTCCCTAACCCCCAGGGGGGCCTAACCCCCAGGGGGGGTTACAATTAATGCCTGTAAATCACAAAAAGAATATGTTAATCACAAGAACACAATTTATGCCTGAAAAAAAAAAATTATGTTAGCAGTATGCCACAGTTAAAGCCTGAAAATTGTAAATGGAATAGTGATTTGTTACAAAATTTACTGGGAAAAAAACAGTGGGAGAGGGTTAATTTAGCCTAGTGAGAAAACTGGAAAGCAGTATACAGTACAGTAACAAAAAATATGGGTTAGCAATATGGTACAATTAATGCCTGTAAATCACAAAAAGAATATGTTGATCACAAAAAGAATATGTTAGCACTAGAACACAATTTTATGCCTGAAAATAAAAATAAAATGATGTTAGCAGTATGACACAGTTAGGCTAAAGCCTGTATATTAGTTTATACAGTGGTCGACACAATACTAATAATAATGGAGTTAGTAATATCCCTGGCCAGAGTGTGAGAGGCCTATTATTATGGTGACAAGTATCTGAAATGCGATTAATAAATAGGCTATCAAAAAGTATTACAGTAACTAAATTATTCTAACCCAATATTAAAACTATCTTTACAAATGTTAGTGTGTGCGATTTATATAGATAACCAAGATAAAAAGTTCAACCAAGTACAGTATTGGCTAGACTTTGATATATAAAATACAAGAAGAGGGTTTGTTTATGCGTACACAGGTGGCGCTGGTATCGGCGGCGTCTCTACTAACTTGACAAATAGAATTTTGAAAAACAAACGTTAATCAGTCAAAACTACAGTACAATGTCATGCAAGATAACTACTGGGTGGTTTGCTAAGCACTTAACTACAGTGAGGGCTAAAATATCTACATTAAGTGCTAGAACTTTATAATATGAAATAAGCAAATAGTTTGTTTACTTTAGAGCGTCGGTCGTCACTAACCGGTACAAATGTAAACAAAAGCAGTCTCGATAAACAAACGTTTATCAGTCAAAAACACAGCAAAATTACATGCAAAGCAACTACAGGGCAGTTAAGCTAGAGCTTAGCTACAGCTCATGCAAACAAATAAGGGGATGAATAATGGAGTACTCAAGTTATGGTCAAATTTCGAGCAGCAAGAGCGAAGTGCTGTTGGCGGGTTGGCTCGTCGGGCTCGAGTGGTAGACAGAGAGAGGGAGGGGTAGACAGAGAGAGGGAGGGGTAGACAGAGAGAGGGAGGGGTAGACAGAGAGAGAGAGGGGTAGACAGAGAGAGGGAGGGGTAGACAGAGAGAGGGAGGGGTAGACAGAGAGAGGGAGGGGTAGACAGAGAGAGGGAGGGGTAGACAGAGACAGAGAGAGGGAGGGGTAGACAGAGAGAGGGAGGGGTAGCCAGAGAGAGAGAGGAGTAGACAGAGAGAGGGAGGGGTAGACAGAGATAGGGAGGGGGGTAGACAGAGAGAGGGAAGGGTAGACAGAGAGAGGGAGGGGTAGACAGAGAGAGGGAGGGGTAGACAGAGAGAGGGAGGGGTAGACAGAGACAGAGAGAGGGAGGGGTAGACAGAGAGAGGGAGGGGTAGACAGAGAGAGGGAGGGGTAGCCAGAGAGAGAGAGGGGTAGACAGAGAGAGGGAGGGGGGTAGACAGAGAGAGGGAAGGGTAGACAGAGAGAGGGAGGGGTAGACAGAGAGAGGGAGGGGTAGACAGAGAGAGGGAGGGGTAGAGAGAGGAGGAGGGGTAGAGAGAGAGAGAGGGAGGGTAGAGAGAAGAGGAGGGGTAGAGAGAGAGAGGGGGAGAGGTAGACAGAGGAGGAGGGGTAGACAGAGAGAGGGAGGGGTAGAGAGAGGAGGAGGGGTAGAGAGAGAGAGAGGGAGGGTAGAGAGAGGAGGAGGGGTACAAAGGAGTACAAAGGAGTACAAAGGAAATCAAGCAACAACAGATCTAGTGACCCTTCTAGGTTGCTTGTCCTCCAAAACACTGAGGATCAAGTGTCCAAACAGTGGTTTAGAGTGGGTAAGGGAACATTGGAAAGGGAAATACTGTCCTGGAACTAATGTCCGTGGCAGGATTAGGAAGTTAGTAGGGGACAGATGGGTTAGTAACTGAGGGGGGGATAAAATAAAGTTATTCATTTACAAACGCAGTCAGTCGCGGGTTTGATGCGAGATATTTGTCTAGGCGGAGTTTAAATGAATCAACGGTGATGCAGTCTATAACGTTTCGGGGAAGCCCATTCCACAAGTTGACAACTCGATTGAAGAAGAAATTCTTAGATTCGTGTGAGTTAAAAGATTTACCAATAATTTTGCAACCGTTTCCCCGCGTGTAATTAGATTGGTCGATAGTGAAGTACTTACTACAGTTCATATTGTCGATGCCTTTGATGATTTTGAACACTTGAATTAAGTCACCTCTTAATCTGCGCTGGGTTAAAGGAAATAGATTTAATTCTCTAAGACGCTCTTCGCATGGTTTGTTCTTTAGGCTAGGTATCATTTTGGTAACTCTACGTTGAACTCGTTCTAGCTTGTTTATATCTTTTTGGTAATAAGGGCACCAGGATTGAACGCAGTATTCCAGAAGAGGGCGGACTAATGAATTGTAAAGGGTTAGGATAACTTCTTTGGATTTATGCTCAAATGACCTGCCTATAAAGCCAATTTTTGTTTGCCTTCTTAACAACTTCTGAACATTGTTGACTCGGTTTTAGGTTACTCGATATTGTTACTCCCAGATCGGTTTCTCTGTTTACATTCTTAAGCTGAGTGCCATTCATCGAATAGTTTGCTTTCTCATTTAGGTATCCGATATGTAGTACTTTACATTTATCCGCATTGAAACTCATTTGCCAAATTTGGGCCCAACATGACAATTTATCTAGATTGTGTTGCATATCGTCAACTTGTTCTTTTGAGAGTACGCTATTTGCAATTTTTGTATCGTCAGCAAATTTTGAGATTGTACAGGTGAGACCCTCATCTATGTCGTTGATGTAAATTAGAAAGAGAATTGGTCCTAGTACCGATCCCTGGGGTACCCCGCTACTTACATTGGTCCATTTTGATGCCTTACCGTTTATGACTACTCTTTGCTTTCTGTCGCTGAGCCAATTTTCTATCCATTTCAACACACCGTCTTGTATTCCATGCGCTTTTAGTTTTAGCAGTAAACGTTTGTGGGGAACTTTGTCAAAGGCCTTTTGAAAATCAAGGTATATAATATCTACAGCTTTACTCTCATCGTAGAGGTTGAGGATATCGTGGAAGAAGTCTAAGAGGTTTGTTAAACAGGAACGTTTTTTACGAAAGCCGTGTTGAGTATCTTTAAGTATGTTATTTTCCTCTAAGTGATTTACGAGTCTGTCTCGTATGACCGTTTCTAGCATTTTACATACAACTGAGGTTAAGCTAATTGGACGATAGTTACTGGGTAGGGATTTGCTGCCTTTTTTGAATATCGGTGTTACGTTGGCTAGCTTCCACTGATCGGGCATAGTTCCAGACTGCAAGGATTTATTGAATAGTAATGTCAGTGGTTTAGAGAGCTCATCCTTAGCTTCCTTTAGAACTCTAGGCGAGATTGTATCAGGTCCAGGCATTTTATTTACCTTGAGTTTATCTAAACAATTCAATACTTCTCTCTCTGTAACGGTGATATTGCTTAGAACATCTAAATTATCAATCTGAATCGGCGATGGTGTAGGGATATCACTGAGGTCTTCTGTTGTAAAAACTGATGCAAAGAAGGTATTGAGGGCATTACTCATTTGTTCTTCGTCTTTGGTGTATTCTCCATTTTCATCGACTAACGGTCCAACAGTTGAAGTAACAACTATTTTCTTTCTGATATAACTATAGAATTCTTTCGGGTTTGTTTTACTTGATTCGCAATATGTAACTCTAAGGTCTTTTTACTTTGCTTAATTAACTTTTTGGCTTTGCGTCGTAGCTCTACAAATTTCAGCCGTTCTTCGTCATTTTGTGAGGATTTTAATCTATCATTAGCAAATTTTTTAGCAAGCAGGCAGTTTGAAATATCTTTATTCCACCATTTGGGCTTATTATTATGGCCTGGACGCCGAGTTTTTGATGGTATGCAGTCTTGCACTGCTTTTAGGTAAGTGGCTTCGAATAACTTCCAAGATGTATTTATGTCGTTATTGTGAATTAAAAAGCTCCAGTCAGTTTCTTTAAACATAGCTCTAAGTTTATGGAAGTTTGCTTTCTTGAAATTAGGGACTTTTTCGATGCTACTATTTGGTTCGTTACTAGTAAACTTTAAAGTGAAAGTTATCGTACGATGGTCGCTGTTACTGAATTCATCACCAACATTCAAATTCTCTATTAATTCTTCTTTTGTTGCAAGTACAATGTCAAGAACGTTATTACCACGGGTCGGCGTTCCAACAAATTGATAAAGCGAACTCTCTTGCAAGTTCGTATACAAGTCATGTCCGGAGTGTGAAGTAAGAGTATCGCCCCACTTGGTCACAGGTAAATTAAAGTCACCAAAAATTACAGTATCTTGTGAGTTACTTACATCTGCAATTTGTTCGTAAATTTCTCGGTCAGTTTGCACTGATTGAGCTGGAGGTCTGTATATTAATGCAAGTATTATTTTGGTACCTTTATTATTCTTTATTAGCACAAAAGATGCGTCGACGTTCACAATTTGAGGTTTTGACAAGAGGGTAGGGTTAAGACTTTCTTTGATATAAAGTAAAACGCCACCTCCATTTCGATTTATTCGGCTTTTCTCAAACATTACATAACCGGGAAGTGAATACTCTGCTAAAAAGTCTCTATCTTCTGTATTGAGCCAAGATTCTGTTATGCCAATCACATCATAATTTTCTGTAAACACTAGCTCCTCTAAATCTGAAAATTTATTGCGTATGCTACGAGCGTTTGCATAGAAAACCTTTAAATTTGTTATTTTAGAAATCACGGAACGCTCTTTAATAATATTTTTGGTTCTTGTCGGATCTACATTTATGTTCATGGCTGTCCTCGGTCCTCGCTGTCTTTGGTCCTTATCGCTGGTGGTCCTCGGTTGCCTCTGTTTTTTTCTTGGCGTTGGATGATTTATGTCACTGCTGCTTCTTCTCGGATGGCGTTTTTTGATCCATGGCTGCGGACTGCTTTGTGTAGGAGACGACCCATGCGTGCTGAACCCACAGGGTTTAGATGAGTGCCATCCTTGCGGAACAGAGTAGGCTGGTTGTAGAAGTTGTCCCAGAGGTTGATGAATTCAACTTCTTCCCTCAGACACAAATGTTTTAGTCGGCTATTTGTGCTGAAAGCCTTGTCGTAGAATTTGTCAGGTGCGTCGATCTTGGGGAGAATGCCTGAGATGATGATATTCCTTGACTTGTTTTTGTAGTGCTGGATCATCTTGCGATATTTCTCCATCAACTCTACGGATCTGGTGCGCATGACGTCATTTGAACCAGCATGGATGACAAAAAGGGTATTTTCATTTGCATCCTTTGTGGTATCTTCGAAGGCTTCCACAATGTCGTCCAGTCCAGCTCCTGGGATGCAAAATCTTTTTCGTTGATTTGGGACTCTGTCGCAGAACTCTTCGACCTGTCCTCGTAGGGTAGAGAGAGAGAGAGGGAGGGTAGAGAGAGGAGGAGGGGTAGATAGAGAGAGAGGGAGAGGTAGAGAGAGGAGGAGGGGTAGAGAGAGAGAGGGAGGGGTAGAGAGAGAGAGAGGGAGGGTAGAGAGAGGAGGAGGGGTAGAGAGAGAGAGAGGGAGGGTAGAGAGAGGAGGAAGGGTAGAGAGAGAGAGAGAGGGAGGGTAGAGAGAGGAGGAGGGGTAGAGAGAGAGAGAGAGGAGGAGGGGTAGAGAGAGAGAGAGGGAGGGTAGAGAGAGGAGGAGGGGTAGAGAGAGAGAGAGGGAGGGTAGGGAGAGGAGGAGGGGTAGAGAGAGAGAGAGGGAGGGTAGAGAGAGGAGGAGGGGTAGAGAGAGAGAGGAGGAGGGGTAGAGAGAGAGAGAGGGAGGGTAGAGAGAGGAGGAAGGGTAGAGAGAGAGAGAGGGAGGGTAGAGAGAGGAGGAGGGGTAGAGAGAGAGAGAGGGAGGGTAGAGAGAGGAGGAGGGGTAGAGAGAGAGAGAGGGAGGGTAGAGAGAGGAGGAGGGGTAGAGAGAGGGAGAGGGAGGGTAGAGGGAGGAGGAGGGGTAGAGAGAGATACATCAGGAAAGGTGGAGCATGTGTTTAGTGGAACACCTGTTAAAATCTCCCCTTCCCCCTGCTCTCTCTCTCTCTCTCTCTCTCTCTCTCTCTCTCTCTCTCTCTCTCTTATGTGTACGTAAATGAACATGTTGTTAAAATTACTCCCCCCGAACACTCTATACCTATCTAGATTTTGTTTTCCTCTCTCTCTCATATAATATATATATATATATATATACATATATACCGTATATATATACATATATATTATTTATTATGTTCTATCCAACAACCAACCTTACTCCTAAAATCGATTAATGAAATATTACAAACACATGTAGCAGTCCGTGGATTCGAACCCAGGACGCTCACACCGAAAATCAACACCTTATGCTTATATGAGATAGATTCAGAGAGAAAGAGAGAATTCTAGATAGTCAGTGTGTGTGTGTGTGTGTGTGTGTGTGTGTGTGTGTGAGGGGAAGGGGGGGGGGGGGGGATTTAACAAGTGTTCAACTACACACACATAAGCTCCGCCTGTCCTGATGTGCACTCTGCTGATTGGCCAAGATCAACAGTTGCAAAGTATCCTGATTCCTTGATTTATTATAGTAATTTAAGACGTCTTGGCAGGATAATACTTCTTTAATTACTTCAACATCAACAACATGAACTATTTGCTAAACAAAAAGTTAAATATATCTTATAAAAATGATGGCTGTGCACAAATAATGGCATAATTAAATTAATACAGCCAGTAAGTTGTGTATTTATAGAGATGAGAGTGAGAGGTTGGACTATACAAGCTATGTGGGAGCTGCTTCACTCATCATCTAACAGCCAACCAGTGAAGACATCTTAACTTATTCTCCCTGACAGCTTACCAGGTATTAACAGTGACATAACTTGGCCCCAGGCACTTTCCACAACCCTCCATGGTACCAAGTCTGTAGATACAGGGTGTCCCACGAGTTTTGTCAAATACTTCCAGAGATGAAAGAATAAGCAATTCTAAGTAAACACTGTTATATACACATAGACTTTTGGTGGCATTGTGTTACAGTTATGGGTCCTAGATGCCAGCTTTTGGAGTTTTTCTTTTGTAATTTCTAACTCTGTTTTTCTTCAATAAGATGAGGATAGGAAAAATAACTAAGAAGTGTATTATGACGTATGATATAAATATTTCAAACTGGCAACACAAACTTCACTATATCATACTTCATATTACCATGGCATTGAGTTGAATATTACCCAAAAAAAATGCAACTGAATTTTAAACTCATCATTACGGAACGAAGAAAATAGCTACAGATGATATTTGGTGTTTTCGTGAAGTATTGATACCATGCACCATCATACAGAATTTACCGTTGTCGCTATTAATTTTCTTTACTTAGAAAATGTGTTTTAACTGACAAAAAACACAAATCCCCTCCTTTTGGAATGTCAGTTTTGCATGTTTTACCATGTGTACCCCTTTGTTTCCTCTAAATGAAGGAAATGGATAGAACACTTGAGTTGTGTATGATTTATTATGGTATATACACTTTAAAGAGGCATAACAAACTCCTCAGTAGCTTTTGTTGTCTGCCCATGGCAATGCAGTGAATAGGCCTATACGATTTTATTTTTTAATAGTAATATTCAACTCATCTTCACAGGAAAATGAAGAAAGCTACATACTATTCGTTGGTATTTCTATGAAGACATGATACGATACATTAATCTATACTACTTATTTGCTTCTCTATGCCATTTTATTAGAGGGAAACCTGCTATAAAAGTGACGAACTATACAAGCATGTCGACTTTAATGGACCATAACATCAAACAAAATGCCGTCAAAAGCCTATATGTATAGATCCATTTTTGTTTACACAGAATGATTTTAATCTTTCATATCTGGAAGTATTTTACAAAACTCGCAGGACACCCTGTATATATTTAGTTCTACAATTTCTCTCTACACACTGCAATGTTGCATCTCTCTCACTCTTTTACCGCCTTTGCAATAATCGGTGTTCTTCAGAGTTTTCTCAGTGTACGGTATACCTCCTCCGTTATGGAGAGTAGGGGGCACCTGCCTTTTACCACTCTCCCACCCATATTCTGTTGAACTCCCTAACCCAAGAGTGAACCGATTTTCCCAGTCTTTCTTCTATTCAACAAGTAAGCTCTGGAACTGTTTCCATCAGCCTGTCTTTCCTTCATCCTATGACTTAAAATGATGCAAGCTCCATTTGTCCTGACATTTTGGCTCTTACGTGCCTTGAATATTGCTCTGTCACTCTTCCAACTTTGGAGGAGACACTCGTTACAGGCAACACTGCCTCTTGTCTCCATTAGTTACGTAGACAAATGTAATACACACACACACACATATATATGCTCTCACGTTCGCCTGACCTTCCCCTGACGACCCCTCAAAATGCTCTGGACCACGGCCTGTCACTCTTACTATCAACTTTTGCAACATTCGCGGACTTTCCTCTAATTTTCACTCTGTAGAACACCATCTCTCCTTCTACAAACCTGATCTTCCTTTTCTTATCGAAACGCAGGTGTCTGAAGCAACTGCCAGCAGCCCATTCTCTGTATCCTCTTACTTTCTCTATCGTAGCTTCAAAGCCAAAGGCAGATGTTGTGCATATGTGCACAACAAACTTACTTGCTCTCGTGTTCCCGATTTCGACTCCTCTGAATTCTCAACTATATGGCTCAAACTATCCTATCATTCTGATACTAAATATTTCTGTGCTGTCTATCTTTTCCCTAACTCTTTCGACTTTCCCAAATTCTTCGACTATCTAAGCTCTAAAGTGGAACACATTTTATCCATTTCTCCTCTCTCAGAAATATCCATCTTAGGATATTTTAACATTCACCACCGCCAATGGCTCTCCTCTCACACTACTGACCAACCTGGTGAACAAGCCTTCGTCTTTTATATCCTAAATGACCTAGAGCAGTTAATTCAGCAACCCATCCGTATCCCGGATCGCTTCGGAGATCGGCCCAACATTCTTGACTTGTTTCTAACTTCTAACCCTTCTTCTTATATTGTCGATCTTTTCTCTCCTTTTGGCTCCACCGACCATAAACTTATATCTGTCACCTGTCCTATCTCTCCAGTACAGCCACCCGATCCTCCCAGCCGGCGGTGCTTGTGTCACTTTGGCACTGCCGACTGGGATGCTCTGCGTCAGTACTTCTTTGATTTCCCATGGAAAGATTTTTGCTTCCGTGGCCGGGGACCCTCGGAGAGTGCTGAATGCATTACCGAGGTAATCCTATCGGGCATGGAGGCATACATTTCATCTTCTTTCTCTCAGACTAATGCAAAACAATCTTGGTTCACTCACACTTGTTCTACTGCTGTCCGCAATAAAGAGGAAGCATTCAAGCGGTACCGACGCCTTAAAACTCATTCTTCCTATGTTTCTGCCCGGAATCAATCCAAATCTGTTCTTGGACTTGCCAAACACTCTTTCATCAATAATAAATGCACTGAACTATCCAACTCTAGATCTTCCCAAGCTTTCTGTCATCTAGCCAAAAACCACTCCAACAATGTTTCTTACTCGTCTTTCCCTCCCCTTTTCCACTCTGATGGCACAACCATCACTTCTACCTCTGACAAAGCGGAAATCTTGGCTCAAACTTTCGCTAGATACTCAACCTTGGATGATTCCGGTGCTATTCCTCCCTTTTCACTCCCCTCTCACCTGCTTATGCCTAATATCCTAATCTCTTCTAAAGATATACTTTCTACCCTTTCAGGGCTTGATACTAAGAAGGTGTAGTAAAGAAGAGTGTAAGAATTATAGGGGAATTAGCTTGCTTAGCATACCTGGAAAGGTACACGCAAGAGTAGTAACACAGAGGCTACAGAAGATAACGGATGACAAAATAGGCGAGGAACAGGGAGGTTTCAGAAAGGGCAGGGGCTGCATTGACCAGATAGCCTCAATGCGATTGTTGGTAGAGAAGTATCTGGCCAAAAACAGAAAACTCTATGCAGCATTCATGGATTTGGAAAAAGCCTACGACAAAGTAGACTGGGAGGGCCTGTGGGATGTGTTAACAGTATATGGTGTGGGAGGAAAGTTGCTAATGGCAGTAAAATCTTTTTATAGGAATGCAATGGCAAATGTGAAGGTAGGGGATAAGTTAAGTGAAAGTTTTGAGGTCAATGTAGGTGTAAGACAGGGATGTGTCATGTCAGCTTGGTTGTTCATTATATACATGGATGGAGTGATTAGGGAATGTAGGGCTGTATCAATAGGTGTGGGAGCTAGACTGGAATCAGAGGGAAGAACATGGAAGATTTTAACATGCCTATATGCGGACCATGCAGTCCTGTTGGCGGAAAATGCTGAAGAACTTCAGAGAGTGGTCATTGACTTTGACAGGGTATGTGAAAAGAGAAAGTTAAAGGTCAATGTAGGGAAATGTAAGGTAATGGTGTTTGAGAGAAGAATGCATGAATCTATAGATTTTAAGGAAAAATATAGGATCAAGAAAGAACACAAGAAAAGTTGTAAAATAAAATTGAAAAATGAAGTACTAGAAGAGGTTGAAAGGTTCAAGTATTTGGGAGCTGTACTATGCAAATATGGTAAAATGGAGAGTGAGATAAAAGAGAGAAAAATGCAAGGGAGAAAAGTGATTGGAGAACTTGATAGTATTCTCAAAGGAAGAATGGTTAGCAAGGAAGTAAAAAAGTCACTGAGAAACAGTGTGCTGCTCCCAACACTCGCGTATGGAAGCGAGACATGGACGGCAAGTGACGAGGACCTCTTCAAACTAAGAGCTGTGGAGATGAGCTTTTTCAGAATGGCAGCTGGCATGAATAGGCTAGATGGGCCAAGTAATAGGGAAGTGTACGAGTCCTTTGGAATGGAAGAGCAAGCTTTGGGCATTGATTGTGGTGTGGTTGAGTGGATAAAGAGAAGTACTTTGAGGTGGTATGGTCATGTTCAGAGAATGGATGAAGACAGAATGCCAAGAAAGATATACAGTATGGGAGTCAGGTGAGTGGAACCGCTTGTAGTGGAAGACCACCTATGGTATGGGAAAAGAAAGTGGAAAAATATATTGAAGAAAAACTTCCACGTAGTGGAAGGGGCATTGTGGCACGGGCAAAGGAGGCATGTCTTGACAAAGTAGCTTGGAGACGTTTCTGTCATGGCCATCCTCTAGTGGGGGTTTCCCAGGGGGAAGCAAGGCGTCGGAGATGATGATGATGATGTACGTTCCGGATGGTGTTCCTCCTGTTGTACTCAAAAACTGTGCAGCCGTGCTTAATCCCTGCATAGGCAAACTCTTTCGTCTCTGTCTCTCCTCAAATGTCTTCCCGTCATGCTGGAAGTTGGCTCTCATTCAACCTGTCCCAAAGAAGGGTGACCACTCTCAACTTTCCAACTATCGTCCTATTGCTCTCATCTCTTGTATCTTTAATGTTTTTGAAACTATTCTTACTTCCAAATTTCTTAAGTATTTACCTTATCATAATCCACTATCAGATCGCCAGTATGGCTTCCTTAAGGGTGCTCTACTGGTGATCTTCTTTCATATCTTACTAACTCTTGTTCATCCTCCTTTCGGGACTTCGGTGAAACCTTTTCTATTACGTTAGACATATCGAAGGCCTTCGATAGAGTCTGGCACAAATCTGTTATCTGTTATCTACGTGAGTTGCAGTTGGGATGTGTGTACATGCTTAGATTGATATGCAGGATTCGAAGTTGAATAATAAATCGTAGGCAGTGTCCACCATCCTTTAACTGTCTTCGTGGTGCAATGCATAAGGTGTTGATTTTCGGTGTGAGCATCCTGGGTTCGAATCAACGGACTGCCACATGTGTTTGTAAATTTCATAAATAGATTTTATGAGTATAGTTGGTTGTTGGAAGGAACATAATAATTTCGAAATTACTCTCCTTCGGTTTCTATCCCCCCATTTGTGCCTTTGTCTCTAATTTCCTTTTCGGTCGTTCCATAGCTGTGGTTTTGGATGGCCATCGTTCACTTCCTCATCCTATCAACTCCGGTGTTCCTCAAGGATCTGTCCTATCTCCTATTCTCTTTCAAATGTTCATAAATGATCTTCTCAACTGTACCTTCAGTCCTATCCATTCATATGCAGAGGACTCTACCTTACACTATCCAATTAGTTTCCCAGAATGCCCCAGCCAGCAATCCCTCAAAAGCAAACGTAATGAAGCCATAGAACACTTATCTTCTGATCCAGCCATAGAACACTTATCTTCTGATCGAAGAACCATCTCCATTTGGGGCAGAGAAAACCTAGTTACCTTTAACACCTTAAGAGCGGCCTAGGCGGTATATAATATGTAGCCACCAGCGGGGTGTTTATACCCAAAATAGGGCTGTTTACGTGATCATTTTCATGCCTAAATACGAACCAGAGCGTAAAACAAGTATCTATCCCTGAAAGGGCATAAACAGAGCTTTCCATTGACACCACAACGATCCTTTTATGACCGCTAGTTTTCTTGCAACAACCGCGCAACACGAGTGCAAAAAGCATGTAATTCGGTACTTTCCCCATACAATTCAGTATGTAGCGAGTGAGAGAGGGAGGGAGGAAGTGGGATTCGTGTCAGTAGGTTCGCCGCGGTGGTCTGGAGCAGTCATACGCTCGCTACTCTCCTGCCACCACTTATCTCTCTCTCTCAGCAACATTACGTGCTGAAAATGCCACACGACCTATGTCGCGCGCCGCCAGATAGTCCAGATTTATTATACTCGACTTATGTTGCGCGCCGACAGATAGGGGTTAATGCTTCCAAAACCCAATTTCTCCATCTATCTACCCGCCGTCAAGTTCCAGCGGACTTTCCCTTATTCTTCAACAATACAAAAATCAACCCTTCATCTTCTCTCAGTAGTCTTGGTGTCTCTTTTTCTTCTGCTCTCTTTTGGAAAGACCACATTACCAGTCTTGCTAAGGTGTCCTGGTGGTGTAATGGTTAGAGTGTTCACAAATATGTGTGTGATAACCCAGTTTCAAATCCCAGTGGATCACATAATTATATGCTTTCATTAATTTCAATGGAGGTGTTTGGTGTTGTGGTGAAATTAATAAAGATATAGAATATTAGTAGGTTAAGGGATATTTCGTAGCGAGGTCTGTCTATATGATCTGTGCCCCATGAGTATTCTTTCCTCTCACTTAAACAGTAGGCAAGCATAGCGCGGTTGGGAATATGAACATGATTAGATTAATAACCAGCATTCGAGAATGGATAATAAGTCGTAGGCGTGTGCATAAACCTGTAACCGTCCTGGTGGTGTAATAGTTAGAGTGCTTAAAATCTGTGTGTGATAAGTTAGGTTCAAGCTTTCTCAAATTGCACAAAGTCGTCTAAATATCACAAGAATAAAATTGAAAAGACGTCACCGTTACGGAAGGGCTTAAAATAATTATACTCTTCTACGCTCTCCGGAATATCGTTTTAACTTCTGCTTATTTTACATAAACACTTATCTTTACACACAACCTTTTAGTCTTGTTCATCTTAGACCTAATTTGCGACTTTCTTTGTTAAGACGATTGGAAATTGCTGTTTTATCTGATAAATATGGAGACAACCATATAAATGCGAGATGGTTAAGGGGGATTTTTTTTTTCCTGGAAAACCTTCTCCATCATGTTTTACCCCATTGTGCTTACATTTTAATACTTTTGCCTTATTAGTTTGGTGGTTTTAAGACCTTTCGCCCTATTTCTTTGTCAATATTGGGAGGTTTGACGACCTCCCTTATAACCAAATAAGGAAAACCTCTTATTTGGTAGCAGTCTCGGACTATCCAACGTAGGGCTTAAGATCTCAGCCGCTACCACAGCGGGCCGATTTATCGGTACTCACGCGAAGTACTAATAATCTCTAGAGTTGCACCTCAATTCACTACTAGGCACGTTGTACACACTCCGAGACGTCTAAAGAAGGAAGAGAAAGCGAAGGAGAGAAAGAAGCTATAGTTACCCACATAATCTAGCTGCTCTCCTCATAGTCATGCTCCATTTTCTATGAGCCTACACCAGTACATGAAACATTATCTAGGTATCAAGTAATCAGTTTAGTTTGGATGGGCAGGGGATCGGCATGAGAGCGGGATACTCTGTCGTTGGATACTCCGAGACTGCTACCAAATAAGAGGTTTTCCTTATTTGGTTATAAGGGAGGTCGTCAAACCTCCCAATTTAGTAGCAGTCTCTACGTTTCCAACGCAGGGCTTGAGTCCCACATTGGAGGCGGACATCCAATAAACCACAAAAACGCAAGCCTTAGCAAAGTAGAGGACCAAGAAAAGACACAAATAAACATTTTAGTTCATTGGGAAAAAAGAGCATAACAGTATGGTGCATATTAAGAAAATACAGTTACTAGCGTATCAGTCTAGGGTCTAAAATGCACAGGCAGGTAAAGGAATAGGTCATGTCGACCTTGGAATGGCACACCAACATGGGAAAGGTGAAGTCAATTGTAAAGTATTACAATAACAAACAGCACGGCACAGCAGGTGGATGACCTCCGAAGACACTCTTATGTACAAGACATGGGTATGAGGCATAGGCATACCAATACAAAAACCCGTAGAAAGTATATTCCAAATGTAATAAACCTTAAGAGATACATCCTTAACACTAAACAGAGAGTACTGTTCATACAAGTTTTGACAGAGAAAGTCATTGTACAAGCATAGAAAAAGAACTCCCCCCCCCCCCTGTTTTAGGGAAAGGAAGAAAATACAGTATGAGATGAAGAGACACAGGAGATGGTGGACGTCACCATACGAAGCCCTGTAGTTACACGACATGGGTAGGAGGCAGAAGCATACCAACACAAAACCCGGACACAGTAGAGTCAGAATGTAAAAAAACTGTATAAACGAAATCCTAAAGTGAAGCCAGGTGTAAAGTATTCACAAAAACACAAGGCATGGCATAGCTGCTGGTGGATGTCATCATAGTTACATGACATGGGTAGGAGGCATAAGCATACCAACACAAAACCCGGAGACAGTGGAGACAGAATGTAAAAACCGTAAGAGCTACATCCTCAATACTAAACAGACAGGACATACATGTATTGAAAGAAAGGCTTTGTACGAGCATACAAAAATCCCTCCCCCCCCCTTCTTTTTCAGGGAAAGGAAGAAGATACAGTATGGGACGAAGACAGCATGGATAGAATCAGGATGGATGACGAAGCAGGTGACACATTGGTTTAACGCAATCCAAAGTATACCTAGCCTGGCCGTGGACATGGAGAGGTACAAAGAGACAATTGCACTGCGGGGGTACCATAACACTGTGTCGTTTATGTCAGTGTATAAGCGTAAGAGTCCTGACCACTTGCCGTGGCGTCGATGACCCATATTAGATTGGGAGCCCCACCCCACCTCACACGACGCATCAGTGTCTATCCAGATGGCCGCCGGGGGAGCAGTTCAGGGCACCGCTGCAGCGAGCGAGCCCCAAGCAACCCAGTGTGACAGTCTCATATGTATCTAGCGCGGTACCAGCCACAGCCAGTAAGAGGGGGGGGGGGGATACAGGGAAGTGTTAGGGGACCAGTAGAACAAGGTGGTCGATTCTGAGCTGGCCTAAAGGCACGGTCAGTGCCGCCAAAGGTAAAGATCCCAGCAGGGAGAAAACCCAGAACACGTTCGTGAACGAGAACGGGCAGAACACATCATGCGAAGTGTTGACGTGTACACCCGACTGCGGGGAACAGGAGCACTATGTTGTTCCCATGGCCCTCAGTGTGAAGGTGGGAGGCCCGCCTTGTTAAAAAGCGATTCTGAACCCCAGGCTCGCGACACGGACGACTACAGCGAGTGTATCCAGTACACAATGTGTTTAGAAGGTATTATTGTGACAGCACCTCCCCCATACATTGACCGGATTACCTGGGCCACCTCCTGAGACACTGCGTCGATGATGGGGGGGGGCGCCCGAGAGGAAGTTGAGACCTCCACCTCCAGGCCAGACCCTTCTATACCACCGTCGTCCCTACGTCCGGCGTGGCTAGTGCCGGAAGAGGGGGCGGGAGAAGCCAGTGCAAGCGCTTTGTGTGAGGCCCACCTCCAAGTCAATGAGACGGCAGGGTGAGGGGAGAGGGTATTGGCCAGGAGGAGCTACGTGTTGTGCGGAGCATAGCCTCCCGTAAACTCGTCATGGAGAAAGGAACTACCACGGCCAACCCCTGTCCTCCTGGCCGTCCTGACAAAACGGAGAGCGGGCCTCGCGCTCCGGCCTGTCCGAGCAAGGGAGCGTAGGACGAGGGTCCCCGAACCTGTCCACCCACAGGACGGGATGGCAAACCGGGTACAAACGGCCACGGGAGGAGCCTATACAACGCCCCCCGCTGCCCGTCCCATAGCCCAAGCCCCAGGCCTGGGGCTCCTTGCCAGTGACGGGCCTCCACTCCCATGGTTGAAGGAGGACGACGAGGGCATTGCCACGACCTCCCATTAGGCGGAGCATTTGTCGCTCAGCACAAGCAATAAAGCCTCCTGCCAAGCCACCCCCAGGAACAGTCCCGGACTTAGGTGGAGGAGGTGGCTGCGGACTTCGGCAGGGGCTGCTGAGCAGAAAAACCACCCGAACCTGTCGACAGCAATGGGCGGCGAACGACCTGGACTGGGTAGGAAAAGCAAATTCAACGTAGGGCTTAAGATCCCAGTAAAGTCCAAGGAGCGGAGCAGCAGGCCAGACACAAAAAAGGGTGGGGATGGTCGGTAAAATTTCAATGAAGAAAGGGTAGAATCCAATACACACAGGACCAACGCCACATGAGCGGAGGTCTGGGACCTTTCAGCGGGTTTCTGTGTCGATTTAGAGCAAGACGCCGCCTGTGGAGCGGATTCGAGGCACAGAAGGAAACAGAGGACATATCAAAGGGGGAAACCCAGCTAAACAGCCGTTCCCTGGGTGCAGATGAATGCAAATGGCATAAATAACCAGAGGAAAAAGCTATGTTGCCGATTCCTGGTAACAGATACTGGTCACAGGGTATATCCAAGAATAGAAAATCCACCTGTGGAGCGGGTTTCTATAGGAAGAGGCAGAGGACACCCAGCCTGTTTGGCGGAAAACATGTATAAACACAACGTGGAGTCAAGGCCGAACCTCCAAGTCAGTAAAAAGTCAGGTTTGAGCTACCCGAGTCCCAACACCTAATTGGTACAAATAGGAGGGGGAATCCAAGACACACAGGACAATTGCCACGTGAGCAGAGTACTGGAACATTTCAACAGGTCCCTGAGTCCACCTAGTACACTAGAAGGCCGCCTGTAGGGCGGAAACGAAGCACAGAAGGAGGACACAGAGGATAGGAATCAGCCAAGTAGCAATATCCAGGACCGTACATACATTCAAACTTAGACAGGGCACCAACTTCATCAATAACCAAGGAAAAAGGCGATGTGGCCGATTCCCAGACACAGATACAGGCCCACAGGGTACATCAAAAAGTAGAAAATTTGCTTGTAGAGCGGAATTTTAGAAAAAGATGAAGAGCCAGAGGACACCAGGAGACCCTCGCCTGTGTGACGAAAAAAACGTGTGTAAAAACGAATGTCGAATCAATTTGTCAAGGGAATGTGTGCTGACACAGGTCTACCATGACGCGACCATTCCCCCCCCCCCCCCCTCCCGATCCACCTCGAGGACATCAGTGAGACCGAACGGGGAATGTAGAGGAGAGGGCTGGACACAGAGCAGAGGCAAGGCGTATGTAACGGGAGATGATATCCCATGCTTGACGGAGAGACCTCTTGAGCCGTCGTCCTTCCTCCGATGCAGGGTGCGATTCCAGGAGTTGAAGGACGGAAAGACAAACTCCACATCGGTGGGGGGTCGTAGATATCCTTGCCATAGCAGGCCGTGTGGCGGCACCACCCCCGATGGCCCAGCATGTCGGGCGGAATCAGGGAGGAGCCGGCATCACGTCACTGAACATTGGGGGGAGCGGTACACACCAGTGGAGGTGAGACAGGGTCAAAATATGAGGCAATATAGCCAATATATATGGGACACCCAAGTAAGACAATATCCATGAGTACGCCAAGTAGCAATGATAACTAGGAAAGTCAAGTACAGCCACCCACACTGTAGACCATAAACACCAGGGCTGGAACAAGCCCCTTAGCAAGACCCAACCCTGGTGAACAGGTCCAAAATCTATTTGGGGAAAAGAGACCCCTGTTCAAAATACCTGAGAACCCTCTGTATGAGCGGAGGTAGGAAGGGGCGGAGCGGTGATGGGTCAGGTATGGCCGGCAGTAGAGCGGGCACAAGCTGGAAGGAAAAAAGTCAAGTGTGAGCTACCCAACAGTACCCTATTAGTAGAAATAGGGAGGGAGGGTATCCAATACACATAGGACAATCGCCACTTTGGGCAGAGTCCTAGAATCTTTCAACAGGTCCCTGAGTCCACCTAGTATACTAGAAGGCCGCCTGTAGGGCGGAAACTAAGCACAGAAGGAGGACACAAGGTATAAGAAACAGCCAAGTAGCCATGTCCAGGTACAGTTAGTCAAAGGGCATAACATGTAGACAGGGCTCCAACAATATCAATAAACAAGGAAAAAGGTTATGTGGCTGATTCCTTGATACAGATACATGGCACAGGGTACATCAAAAGTAGAATAACCGCTTGCAGAGCGGAATTCTAGAAAAGATAAAGGAGCCTAGAACACCAGGAGACCCTCGCCTGTGTGGCAAAAAAACATGTGTAAACACGAATATCGAGTTAACTTGTCAAGCTGAAGACCCCTGCCTGTGTGGCGAAAAAACGTGTGTAAACATGAATGTCGAGTCAACTTGTCCAGGCCTAACCTCCTTGTGAGCTGGGGGGGGGGGGGGGAGAGTTTCCAGACATCCCCCCCCCCCCCTTATGCTCCAGTAAACACAGGCAGGGAAAGAACAGAAACAGTTAAAAAGTAAGGAAAGCGAGAATTTTAACAAGAGCGACGAGACCGAGACCTCCAAGTCAGTTGAGACAAGAGGAGAAGAAGGAAAGTTCCTGTATGAACCATCCCAACGGCGCTCAGCTCAAGGCAAAACAACGATTAGCTTAGTTACACAAAACATAAAGGCGAGAATTTTAACAAGAGCGTATAAGACCATAACCACCAAGTCAGTAGATACAAGAGGAAAACAGAAGGAAAGATGTGGCCCATTCTGACTTGGTCCGCTGAAGGTAGAAAACAGGCCTAGCTTAGTTACACAAAACACAGAAAACGATAATACACTAGGGCAGCGTCAATCCCTGAGTGAAAGGACCTAGTAACAAAGCTAAACACTGCCCGAGAACCCCACAATTATGTTAAAGGAATAAAATAAAAGTTAGGTTAGCCTAGGGGGGTGACTGACACTGTTACCAGAACCAGGTATCCTCGAGTCAAGTAGGCCCGGGGAAACGAAAAGGAACTGACAAAAGTGTGAACCAGGCGACGAATTACAAGACCACCAACTATGGACATGTTGAAAAACAAGTCAGAGGGCTTATAGGTCAGTTGAGACCAAAGCAGCATGTTTGAACAAGAATAAAGGCTGTATGCCCTATGCTCTCACAAAAGCAGAATCCAGAGAAACTTCATGCTCAAGTCTTGTAAAACTTCGACACGCAGTCATACGAAAAACAAAATAAAACAAAAACTCACGCAAAATATTGAAAAGAAACACAATGGAACACGCAGGAAGCATACATCCCCACCAAGTTACGTTAAGGGTCATTAAAGTGAACATGAACCCGAAAAGCGAGGGTAGAATAGTACACTCAACGACCGCTACGTGGCGCTGAGGACCAATCACCCCCGAAGTAAACAATATAATTCAACACATCTCCAGCGCTAAGCGCACACCCAAAACATGCTATAAATACGAAAAGTGCTGCCTACATCACTGAAATGTCCTTCTAAAGCCTCAACAGCCTGAAAAGGCTCACACTCTCTTAGTTGAAGCGAAGGGGCAGGCAAAAACAGGCACTCGCGGAACACAGAAAAAAGCGTGTGTCATCGGCGGTGTGCGCGAAGAGACTGATACTGTTTCATGTACTGGTGTAGGCTCATAGAAAATGGAGCATGGCTGTAAGGAGAGCAGCTAGATTAAATGGGTAACTATAACTTCTTTCTCTCCTTCGCTTTCTCTTCCTTCTTTAGTCGTCTCGGTGTGTGTACAACGTGCCTAGTAGTGAATTGAGGTGCAACTCTAGAGATTATTAGTACTTCGCGTGAGTACCACTAAATCGGCCCGCTGTGGAAGCGGCTGAGATCTGAAGCCCTACTTTGGAAACGTAGAAACTGCTACTAAATTGACACTGTGTGGTTCAGGTGTAATTTTGTTCCTAGAGAGTAAGAGTGAACCTGAAGTTTAGGAGGAACCGGCCTTTGGCCGTGACATCTATCTTCCGAAAAATGTAAAAATTTGTCTCAAAACGAGATCTTGGGATGCTTCTTTAAGTTTGGCGAAGGTCTAGGGAGTAAACTTCAAAATATTAAAAAGATACATTAATGAGGAAATAAATTCGGCCATCCCCCTTTAAGTTTGGTGGAGGTCTCGGGAGGAAACACAAACATATCAAGTAAATAATGTAACAAATATAGCAGTAAATAAAGCCTACCCCCCTTATGATACTCTCCGTCTACGTTTATGCTCGTTAATGTAATAAATATAGCAGTAAATAAAGCCTACCCCCCTTATGATACTCTCCGTCTACGTTTATGCTCGTTAATGTAATAAATATAGCAGTAAATAAAGCCTACCCCCCTTATGATACTCTCCGTCTACGTTTATGCTCGTTAATATAGCAGTAAATAAAGCCTACCCCCCTTATGATACTCTCCGTCTACGTTTATGCTCGTTAATGTAATAAATATAGCAGTAAATAAAGCCTACCCCCCTTATGATACTCTCCGTCTACGTTTATGCTCGTTAATGTAATAAATATAGCAGTAAATAAAGCCTACCCCCCTTATGATACTCTCCGTCTACGTTTATGCTCGTTAATATAGCAGTAAATAAAGCCTACCCCCCTTATGATACTCTCCGTCTACGTTTATGCTCGTTAATATAGCAGTAAATAAAGCCTACCCCCCTTATGATACTCTCCGTCTACGTTTATGCTCGTTAATTGTCAGCAAACTTTCTAAAGATCCCTTCCAAACAAATGATGACGAGTATGTCTGCCTGCCCTCACTTCTATCCCATTCCTTAAGGGCAGATTTTCACTTGGGATATTTGTTTTGTGGATTTAAGAGCAATCATCCATAGGCCGGGACATTTTTCTACCTAATGATGTACACACTTATCTCGAAAGGTTCTTTTTGCGGTATTGTTTTTTTTTTTAGCTTGATGGAGGTCTATGGAGCAAACTAAAAATCTCCCCTTAACTCTGTTTCTATATGTCGATTCTGTGTCTATTTCCTGTATCCCTTCTTTATGTAATGAGTTCACTATAGCTGTTACTCTTTACTAATCATTATGTAATGAGTTCACTATAGCTGTTACTCTTTACTAATCATTATGTAATGAGTTCACTATAGCTGTTACTCTTTACTAATCATTATGTAATGAGTTCACTATAGCTGTTACTCTTTACTAATCATTATGTAATGAGTTCACTATAGCTGTTACTCTTTACTAATCATTATGTAATGAGTTCACTATAGCTGTTACTCTTTACTAATCATTATGTAATGAGTTCACTATAGCTGTTACTCTTTACTAATCTTTATGTAATGAGTTCACTATAGCTGTTACTCTTTACTAATCTTTATGTAATGAGTTCACTATAGCTGTTACTCTTTACTAATCATTATGTAATGAGTTCACTATAGCTGTTACTCTTTACTAATCATTATGTAATGAGTTCACTATAGCTGTTACTCTTTACTAATCATTATGTAATGAGTTCACTATAGCTGTTACTCTTTACTAATCTTTATGTAATGAGTTCACTATAGCTGTTACTCTTTACTAATCTTTATGTAATGAGTTCACTATAGCTGTTACTACTATAGCTGTTACTCTTTACTAATCATTATGTAATGAGTTCACTATAGCTGTTACTCTTTACTAATCATTATGTAATGAGTTCACTATAGCTGTTACTCTTTACTAATCTTTATGTAATGAGTTCACTATAGCTGTTACTCTTTACTAATCTTTATGTAATGAGTTCACTATAGCTGTTACTCTTTACTAATCTTTATGTAATGAGTTCACTATAGCTGTTACTCTTTACTAATCTTTATGTAATGAGTTCACTATAGCTGTTACTCTTTACTAATCATTATGTAATGAGTTCACTATAGCTGTTACTCTTTACTAATCATTATGTAATGAGTTCACTATAGCTGTTACTCTTTACTAATCTTTATGTAATGAGTTCACTATAGCTGTTACTCTTTACTAATCTTTATGTAATGAGTTCACTATAGCTGTTACTCTTTACTAATCTTTATGTAATGAGTTCACTATAGCTGTTACTCTTTACTAATCTTTATGTAATGAGTTCACTATAGCTGTTACTCTTTACTTAATCGAAAATCATTTCATAATTTACAAAAGCTAAACATAGATGTATTTTATATATATATATATATATATATATATATATATATATATATATATATATATATATATATATATATATATATATATATATATATAATTATTATTATATATAACTGTCTTGATAGTGTAATAGTTAGAGCGTGTAAGTTCTATATGTGATATCCTAGGTTCGAATCCTGGGAGAATCACATGCTTTCATGTAGTTCATTTAGGATGTTATTGGTGTTACGAGCGATGTTAACACCTTACGAGCGGCCTATGCGGTTTATTTATGTGTACCGCACAGCGGGGTGTTTTTAGCCAAAATAGGGCTGTTTACGTGATCATTTTCATGCCTAAATAAGACCCAGAACGTAAAACAAGTACCTATCCCTGAAAGGGCATAAACAGAGCTTTCGAATGACACCATAACGATCCTTGTACGATGGATAGTTTTCTTGCAATAACCGTGCAACGCGAGTGCAAAAAGCAGGTAATTCGGTACTTTCAGTACATAATTGAGTATGTAGCGAGTGAGAGAGGGAGGAGGGAGCTGAGATTTGTGTCAGTAGGTTCGCCGCGGTGGTCTGGAGCAGTCATACGCTCGCTAGTCTCCTGCCACCACTTGTCTCTCTCTCTCAGCCACATTACGTGCTGAAATTGCCACTCGAGTTATGTCGAGCGCCGCCACATAGTCCAGCTTTTTTTAACTCGACTTATGTTGCTCGCCGCTAATTAAGGGTTAAACATACTCCAAGGATCTAATAATGTGTGTGTTGTGTGTTTTTTTTGTTTTTTTTGGAAGTGATCAATGTTTGTTCATCCATTCCTAAGTTTTGCTTCTTTTCGAGATTATGTTTCGTCTAGAATATTATCCAACTTATTTTGAGAATGTTAGAAAACAGCTCGCAATTTGACCCTACCAAGAATTCACCTGAGACCTCTGGTGGACGGTTCCGAACTAGCGCCAGAGCTACGACTGTCGACATCAACAATACCCAACACTTTGGATATACACAGTTTATCTCGTTTTTTCGTGATTCAATATGTTTATATTTTAGATAAAGTGGTAGTGGTGGATAGAGTGGTAGTAGAGAATAAAGTGGTAGTTTTGGATAAAGTGGTAGTTTTGGATAAATTGGTAGCGGATAAAGTGGTAGTGGTGGATAAAGTGGTAGTGGTGGATAAAGTGGTGGTGGTAGATAAAGTGGTAGTGGTAGATCAAGTGGTAATGGTAGATAAAGTGGCAGTGATAGATAAAGTGGTAGTGGTGTATACAGTGGTAGTGGTAGATAAAGTGGTATTAGTAGATAAAGTGGTAGTATTAAATACAGTGGTAGTGTTAGATAAATTTGTAGTTTGGGATAAAGTGATAGTTTTGAATAAAGTGGTAGTTTTTGAGTAAAGTGGTAGTTTTGAATAAAGTGGTAGTTAGATAAAGTGTTAGTTAGATAAAGTGGTAGTGGTAGATAACGTGGTAGTGTTAGATAAAGTGGTAGTGGTGGATAAAGTGGTAGTGGTAGATAAGGTGGTACAGGTGGATACAGTGGTAGTGGTGGATAAAGTGGTAGTGGTGGATAAAGTGGTATTAGTAGATAAAGTGGTAGTGTTAGATAAAGTGGCATCAGTAGATAAAGTGTTAGTGTTAGATAAAGTGGTATTGGTGGATAGTGTTGTAGTAGTGGATAAAGTGGTAGTTTTGGATAAAGTGGTAGTTAGATAAAGTGGTAGCGTTAGATAAAGTGGTAGTGGTGGATAAAGTAGTAGTGGTAGATAAAGTGGTAGTGGTAGATAAAGTTGTAGCTGTGGATAAAGTGGTAGTGTTAGATAAAGTGGTAGTGGTAGACCAAAGTATGTATCAGCTACAGACACTTTGACTAACTGCTTATAATAAACACAAATTTGGAGAGGGAGGGTGGATAGGTCCGCGATGTCGCCAATTTCCCACAATGCACCGCGGTAAACATTGCGTTCAGCGCCTCTATCGGCCACTGTAGGCATTTGTTGGTAGGGAGAATTTGTATCTTTATTATTATTGTATTGTGTTACTATTGCGTCTTTCATATAAACATTGGGTATCGCATTATTATTATTTAGTATTTTAGTATATATATATATATATATTAAAACTCGCTAGGAGAACTGAAACAATGGAACACCAAGCTGTTGTCTATTCTCTCAAGACATCTTCAGGGCAATACAAGAACACAGGGGGAGAGTGAGGCTTAAATACCCGGCCTAAAGCATCTGTGAATTGCTAACCAGCATATAAATACAAAAAGTGTTGCTATCCTACTGCCTGTTGCCATATATTCTAGGAACATACTTCTTTACATAAAAAATGTCCTACAAATTGTATATACTTATACAGATATACATATACATTGAAATATGCCTAACAATACAATCTTATCTAATCATATATACAATTTTACACAATTCAATGAACTTGATATATATATATACAGTACATGGTGTTTCAGTTGACGTTTTCATAAATGACAAGACATATTCGTCAGGAAATATTTAGAGTTTCATACTACTATATTCTATGACGTTCGGGTGAGTTTTTATAATTACTGAGATATTACACCTCGAAAGTTATCAATAGATAAACAAAATGCAGTCTATGGGGTAAACACGAATGTTTCAAAGGTGATGCATGGCAGAAAGGTTTTGTTTACAAGAGGACAACGAGGTTAGAAAAGTGTTTCGAAATCACTTGGTGGTGGTGGTGCTAGTGATGGTCCCTTCTTAATACGATGTAGTGTATATTAATGAGCCCATCCACACACACGCTCTCTCTCTCTCTCTCTCTCCTGTGCATAGCGTTGAGTCTGGACCATGGTGAGGTTTGGTTGGGTATCTGGTCTACCTCCAGTGAACAGGGTATAATGTATATTTATGAGTCCACTCTCTCTCTCTCTCCTGTACTGTACATAGCGTTGAGTCCGGACCATGGTGGGGTTATTTGGTTCTGTTCTGGTGGTGGTGGTGGTCCCCTCGGCTACCCTTGCCTCACGATCCCGGCCTAGGTCCCCGGGACGTCCAGACAAAACGACAGGTCACTATAAAATGGCAAATTAACCCGGGAGCTATGACGTTCCTTTTGTAAGGTTTTACTGGGCGTTCCTTCCGGAAGATAACTCATAAACAACATAAAATAAAATAAATAAATAAAAAATAAGTAAATTAAAAAAATGCCCCAGTGTTGGTCAAATGGTAGCAATATTTGATCAGTTGGGTTGTTTACTTTCCACCAACTCATGCTTTTCCATTATATGTGTCTTATCCCCCTCTCCCTCTTTTCCCCTACCCTTTTCTCCCTCCACTTGTATTGTTAATTTTATTGTTCTGTTATTGTTCATTTTCCCTTCAATTTCACTCCTACTTCCCACCTCCCGCCTGAAATACATCCACTTATCCTCCCCTACACTCTCTGTACCTCCCTCTTATATGCTCGGTAGACAGAGCTATTTATCTATCTATCTATATGCACAGGCCCAATCCCCATTTTTCCTATTTGTATTTTTTATTTTCTATTTTATCTTATTTTATTATTATTTTTTATTTTTCTTGAGGGTGGCCGACTCAAGAAAGAGCAAGAACAGGGAAAACACAAAACAACATAACACAACGAACAGACACAGATAAAACACAAATTCACAAACATCTAGGTCATCTAGGTCACCAAGAGACCAGGCTCACCAAGGTCGCTCCAGCATTCCCCCGGCCCCTGACCACCCGGAGAGGTTCCGATCTCGGCAGGCAGACATGCAGCGGAGCCGAAGCCACAAGCCCGCCCACCACACTTTCAGGCACACCCTTCATATTAATCGTTTCCCCGGGCCAGGCTCCTGATGGACTATTATCTATTCCAACTGGCGCCTGACCTCTTCCCCCAAATGACCACGTACGTGTTCACTCAACTATTCACAAGTATTCTCCATTCATACCTGTTTATTACCACTTTCTTTGCCTGATCTATAGTCATTCCTCTATCATCCAAAGCTTTTCTTACACAGTTTCTCCATCTCAATGGGGGTCTTGTTGCCCTTCTATCTCCCCTTGTATCTGACTCACATATTCTCTTTGTAAGCCTTTCATCTCCCATTCGTTCAACATGACCATACCAGCTCAGCACCCTTCTGTCCACTCTGGCTGACAAATGTTCCTGCTGCCCCACTCTCCTACATATCTCTTCATTTCTCAATCCGTCTCTAAGAGTAACTCCACACATACTCCTCAAGCAGCTCATCTTCATCACATCCAGCTTTCTTCTCTCTTTTTTCTTCAGAGCCCATATCTGAGCGCCATACATTACTGTTGGCACAACAATTCCTTGATACATTGTACTTTTTACTTTTATTCCGAGATTTCTCGTCTTCCACATACTTCCCATTGCTCCGAAAACCTTCCTTCTTTCACACACTCTCTGTTGTACATCCATTTCTATACCTCCACTCCTGCTTATCGTTCCTACTAGATATTTAAAACACTCTACTTGTTCCAATATTTCCCCATCCAGCCTCACATCTAGATTAACCCTATGATCACCCCTATTACAGACCATTACTTTACTTTTATTGACTTCATCTTCAGTTTCCTCCTTCCACAAACCACAACAAACTCTTTGACTACCCGCTGCAGATTCTCCTCAGAATCCGCCACCAATGCTGTGTCATCAGCGAACAGCAACTGACTCAACTCCCAATCTCTACCATTCTTTCTTACTAAACCCAATCTTCTTCCCATAGTTCTCCTTTTCACCTCCCTCACCACACCATCCATAAACATATTAAACAGCCATGGTGACATTACACAACCCTGTCACAAACCTACCTTTACCTCAAACCATTCACTCAACTCACCATTTCCTACTCTAACACATGCTCTTCATGAAAACTCTTAACTTCTTCTAACAAATTTTCTCCAATTTCATAAATCCTTAACACCTTCCACATCGCTTCGCGATCCACACGATCATACACTGTTTTCCAAATTCAAAAAAGTCCCAAATATCTCCTTATGCTTCTCTAAATACTTCTTGCATAACTGTCTTACTGCAAACATCTGATCCACGCACCCTCTTCCCCTCCTAAAGCCACACTGTTCTTCTCCTATTGCAACTTCCGTACACTTTATTATCCTCTCTATCAACACCCTGCCATACAGCTTTCCAACCACTAACAATAAACTAATACCTCTATAACTTGAACACTCCTGCCGATCTCCCTTCTCCTTGTACAACGGCACAATACATGCACTCTTCCAGTCTATTGGTACCATTGACATAGCAAAGCACACATTAAAAAGTCTCACCAACCAATCTATTATCACATCTCCACCCTTCTTTATACACTCCACAGCAACACCATCCATTTCTGCTTTTCTTGATCTCATTTGTTTCACTACTTCTTTCACCTCATTTTCCTCAATCCTTTCATTCATTCCCTGCCACCTGGGTGGCCTGGGTTACCTATCTCCATCCACCACTGCTTCAATCACTGCTTCTCTTCCATCTCGGCATATCTTTTCCTCACTTCAACTGGTTCCACTAGTAATTCTCCATTTGCATCTTTCACAGACTTTTCCCTCTAATGTCCTCCTTTCCTTACTCCATTTACCTCCTTCCAAAACATCTTATTTCGTTCTTCAAAATTATCATTCAACCATTGACCCCACCTTTCGTTTGCATCTGTTTTCGCCTATCAAATTTTCCGTTTTGCCTCTCCTTTTCTCCTTGTACCTCTCCCATACCTCAACATTTCCATCCTGTACAACCCTCTCAAAACACTGTCTCTTCTCCTCAACTGCCTTTCTCACCATATCATTCCACCACTCGCTTCCCTTCCTGTTACCTCTGCATCCTACTTTCCTTTTACCGCACACTACCTCTGCACTTGCTTTCACTCCTTCCTTAAACTGTTGCCATTCAACCTTTACTTCTCTCTCTTCCATCTCTCTCACTTCCATCCACTTTTCATTTAACCTTTCTTTGTACTCCCTCTCTTTTGCACTCTTCTCTAACTCACTAACTTTTATTACCTCTCTTACTTCACTCTTGTCTCTCATTCTCCTGTAACTCCTAACTCTTAGCTTTCCCTCCACCAAGGAATGATCCGACATACCCTCCGCCTCACCTCTCATCACATTCACATCCAGCAGTCTACACAATCTTTCCCTTGTCACCAGCACATAATCCATCAAAGCCCTCTCTACAATATCTCCCCTCACAAGTCTATGCCATGTGTACTTGTGTATATGCCTTTTTTTGAAGAACATATTATTTCCTCTACTCAATCTGCACTCTCCACATACATTTTCAGTCTTTCTCCACTCATTTACACCATCCACACCAAAACTACCAATGACTCCCTCAACAGGCTCATTTCTTACCCTAGCAATTGGGTCCCCTCAAACTATAACATTTTCATTTTCATCAAACCCTTGTAAACAATCTCCCAAAAACCCTCCACCTCGTCTAACTTCCTTTCACTTCCTGGCCCATATAAGCACTTACAAACACCCACCTTTCACCCTTAAACAGCATTCGCACCCACATTAGCCTCGATGAAACCGCTTTCCACTCTTTTATAAACTCTCTCAATGCCTCTTTCACAATAATAGCCACTCCCTCTTTCCCACAGACTCCCTCATCTACTCCAGACTTTCGACCTATCACATTTCCAAAATCCACTTCTCCCTCTCCTTTCATCTATGTTTCATTCAGTGCAAGCACATCATACTTCCTTCTTTCAAATAACCTCCCAATGTTCTCTCGCTTCTCATTCGTACTACATCCTTGCACATTTAAAGCCCCTATTCTTAGGGTCCGGGACCACGAACGCGTTCCCTCGCCCCTATCTCTGTCTCGTTTTTTTGGTAGATTTATTTAAGGAGAGAAGGATACGAGGCCCCCCTCCCCCGATCTACTTTAGCCGACTTCTACGTCTCGCAGGAAAAAACGGTGGTGGAAAATTCTCACCCATCTACCACAGAGGAGGCTATCTGTACCAGAAAGTAGCGGGCGTTGAGGTCACCACATCCCTACGCCATTTGAAAAAATTAGAGATGCAGAAGGAGAAAAAGATAGAAGGGGCTATGGGAAGTAGAGGACACCAACCCTCACTCTGACAAAGGGTCAGCCCACCACTAAACAGACCTAGACAGAGCTGGGAGAATCGATATGCTTCAGGCAAGCAATGAAGACACACCTATGTCACACTCCCTTATACACTTCCCCCTAACTCTCCAGTCACTATAATATACATTTTCACTAGATTCCTGTTTATTACATCTTTTTTATGGTTCTTCAATGTTCGAATGTTCATTATACAAGTAAAATATGTGCATATGGAGCAGTAATATTGCTGTATATGGTAAATGTAATTTTTTTGGTCAGAATTGAAGCTAAATCTTTTGCACTGGCGGCACTTTCAAAAACATGATTGGCGTATTCTCCGGGTTAAGGCCATATTTGTATTTGTTCATTTATTTACTTATGCATTATCATTATTATAATGTTATATTATTATTATTATAATTATTTGTTATTATTATTTGTTTTTTTAAGTTTCCTACCAAACCCTCCAGCAAGCTTAGAAAATAACTCCAAGACACCCCTTTGAGATAAATGTGTACAATTTTCTGTAAAAAAATGTTCCGGCCGGCCAAAGGACGGAAACTCCTAAAATACAGGCTCGTTGGCGCTCGCTAGGAAAACAAATAGACACTTAATGGCACAAAAGGTATTATAATCGCCAAACTAATGGGGCGAACGTCTAAAAACTTGGCGCTAATAGCGCTAAACATGAGCGTGAAGGGAGTCCAAGTGACAGACCTCCCCTCAACCCGTTTAATGGGGGCCACCTGCTTTTTTTTTCTTTCTCTCTTTATCTGGCTTGTATCCATTTGGCCCCATTCAGCCAATTTTTTTAAGACGTTTATCCCTATCCAGGTGTCGATTTCTTCTTGGCGAGCGATAGCGAGCCAGCATTGTATGGAGAAATACGACTTCGCCGAAGAAATTTTTCTATCGAAAAATTTACAAATTTAGCTTGATGCAAACAAAAATATATATAGAAATATATACTGTATATGACACTTGGATGGGGGTAAACGTCTTAAAACAGTAGGCTGAATGGGGCTGAATGGATACAAGCCAAAGAGAGAGGGAGAGAAAGTGTAAAAAACGAGGTGGGCCCCCTTAATGCTCATTCTGGGATATTTAACCCTTCCTACCCGGTCTGCCTTAGGTAAGGGCAGCTCGAAAGAAGGGCCGCTACCCGGTATGCCTTACCTAAGGCAGCAGCTTAATAGCCTAATTAAGCTTGGTCTGAACGCCGTGCGTACGACGTATGTCAACAAACCCAAGCGTTGTGTCACCGCACCTCCGAAAACAAGAAGGAGAAGACTCTTCAATGTTATTGTTCTGACGTCAGACGAAATTAGTGTCTGAAAAGCCCCATATTGGCAACATCTCTGCAATATTGGCTCCACTGAAATCGTCATCACAACTGAACCAGTTGACTTACAGAGCTCTACTCAACGCCAAAATACAGATTGAAAACCGCACTACGATTATAGATGAGTGGGAAAGTTCTAGCAGTGAAAATAAACATAAATACGGTAGCCTAGGCCTAGACATTTTTCAGCCATTTCGCCCGGGTAGGGGCGACCGTCATTGGGTAAGACAGCCCGGGTAGGAAGGGTTAAAAGCCTTTGTGGCCATCATGGGTGTTTAGAAACCTTTAGTTTAGTTACTTCAACCTCTGCATGGGTCTTTGAGCGAGCTGTGGGCAGATAACTAAGTTTTGTACAGCTAATTATGAGATTAAGCTAATAACATTTTGGAGAGCTAATTATGAGATTTAGATAATACACTAATTTTGGAGAGCTAATTATGTGATTAAGACAATTATATATATAAATACACTAATATTGAAGAGCTACTTACCAGATTAAGATACTTATATTATAATTATGAGTACACTAATTTTGCAGAGCTAATTATGAGAAATACATAATTCAATTTCTGAATACTAATTGACAATCTCCGGCGCATGAAACGGTTAAATGGACGTGGGAAGGGGGTATGATATATTTGGGTAAATTGGTACTGATATATCTTTCTATCCTTGTGTAAGATGAGTTTATTACCATCAATATACCTTTAACCCCTTCACCACCAAAATGTATTGTTATCTTTGATTCTGGCTAAGACTAGAAGATTGTATGCAGTTTAAGAAAAACCTTTGTTACTAAGATGGATTATGTAGATCGTATTTACTCATTTGAGTCATTACAAATTAAATAATTCTCTGTGAAAAAAATATCCTTACCATGCGAGTGATTTCGGATCGGGAAAAGTTACAGATCTGGCCAGTTATTACAAAAGATGTCATTCTCTGCGATCCGAAATCACTCGTATGATAAGGATAATTTTTTCACAGAGAATAATTTCCAGATCATAGCCAAATTTAGGAGTCAAAGTGATACATTGATAGGTGAGAAAATATTAATTAAAAAACTCAATCCCGAAATAAATCTTGCTAACAACAGTTGAACTAAGTCTGTGTCATGGGTGGTTCATTTGAAGTTTATAGGTGGTTCAAAGGTTTACTTGTTTCTCATAATCTCTGTCCTCTGTCCTTTATATTCATGTTTGGTTCAGTGCATTGGTGACTTCTGTACTGACTGGTTGTTCTTGGATTGGTTCCTTGTCATATATGGTAAGCCTGCTGATTATTTATAGATAGATGTGTTTTTTGCTATGTATTTTTTTCGATTAGGGACTTATGTAATTAAGGGGTTGACTGAAGAAGTTTAATAAGGACTAGTATATACTCCATTCTTGATGGTTTCGTTTATTTGTGTACAATATTTTCAAAGAAGTTTTTTTTTTAACGTTGTTGATTTAAGTTGTTTACAATTTTAACGTAAGGGTATAATTATATAATTTTACTGAGGAGATAAATTTTGTAGAATATAATTATAAAATCGTTTTACCTTGATATTTAAGAACATAAGAACATAAGAAAATGGGAGTCTGCAGAAAGGCGATTGGCCTAAGCAAGGCAGATCCCTGTCCCACACAACCCCAATTACAAAGCCCAATTATAGGCTCAACACTCTAATACCCTGAGGATCATCTTACCAAAACGGTTAGAGATTAACGCAGAATTACGGGGGTCTGCAGAGTGCTGATTGGCCCAACCCTGCTGATCCCCCTTCACACCCAACCCTTCTCGTCCGTATGCTTATCCAATTTTATCTTAAAGCTCCCTATCGTTTTTAATCCCACTATAGCACTTGGTAGTCCATTCCACCCATCTACAACTCTGTTACCAAACCAATATTTGCCTATATCTTTTCTGAAACGAACTTTAACTAATTTGAAACCATTGGTACGAGTTCTTTCGCTATCACTGAGCTTTAGTACATTTGTCATGTCCCCTTTGTTAATCCCACTAACCCACTTGAACACCTCTATCATATCCCCTCTATCTCTGCGTCTCTCTAACGAATGTAAGCCTAATTTCTTCAACCTTTCTTTATACGGAAGATTTCTAATACTATCATTCATATCAATGATCTCATATCTACCACTCATAATCCAATACATTCCTATGCAGATGACTCAACACTCCATAGTTCCTTCACATTTACCAATTCTTTCACCCAACCCAATCTTATAAATTCAAAAATAAACACTGCAATTTCTCTGAACCAGGACCTTTCTAGAATTAATGGATGGGGACAAAAGAATCTAGTTTCCTTTAATGCACAGAAAACCAAGTACATTCAATTTTCTAACCGACAGAATCTCACTGACTCCCATATATTTTTTAATGATGTAAATATTCCCACTTCCCCTAGTATTGACATTCTCGGTGTAACATTAACTACTAACTTGAGCTGGACACATTATGTTAGAAGCATTGCTAAGAATGCCTCTAAAAAACTGGGACTCCTGTACAGAGTTCGAGAATTCTTCACTGACGAGCAGTTGGCCGTGATATATAAAAGTCATGTGCGTTCTCAGATGGATTACTGTTCACCTCTGTGGGGTGGAAGTGGAGTGGTTGCATTGAGGCAGTTGGACAAAATTCAAAATAAAGCTATTAGATTAATCAATAACCCTGCAATCACACAGGACCTTCCTACATTATCCATACGAAGAAACGTTGCATCCCTTGCATTATTCTACAGATATTTTCACAGCAATTGTTCCGAGGAACTTGCTTCAATTGTGCCGCCTCTCCACATCTTTCCCCGTAGAACTAGGGCAGCTGAGAGTGCCCATGAATTTACACTTTCTCCTCCACAATGCAGGACTTCTGCTTATCAGAATTAATTTATCCCCAGAGCTACTACTCTTTGGAATTCACTTCCCTCGAATTGCTTTCCACAAACTTACAATCTACAAATGTTTAACCCTTAAAAAGCGGCTCACCACTTAAGTCGAGTTAAATAAAGCTGGACTATGTGGCGGCGCTCGACATAGGTCGAGTGGCAATTTCAGCACGTAATGTGGCTGAGAGAGAGAGACAAGTGGTGGCAGGAGACTAGCGAGCGTATGACTGCTCCAGACCACCGCGGCGAACCTACTGACACAAATCTCAGCTCCCTCCTCCCTCTCTCACTCGCTACATACTCAATTATGTACCGAAAGTACCGAATTACCTGCTTTTTGCACTCGCGTTGCACGGTTATTGCAAGAAAACTATCCATCATACAAGGATCGTTATGGTGTCATTCGAAAGCTCTGTTTATGCCCTTTCAGGGATAGATACTTGTTTTACGTTCAGGGTCTTATTTAGGCATGAAAATGATCACGTAAACAGCCCTATTATGGCTAAAAACACCCCGCTGGGCGGTACACATAAATAAACCGCATAGGCCGCTCGTAAGGTGTTAAATCCAGTTGTTACAAACATTTTATGAATGGAGGATGCCTTTAGGCACATGGACCTTTTTGTTTTATCTGTGTTTTTCCTTCCTCCGTTCATTGTCTCTTTAAAAAAAAAAAAAAAAAAAAAAATGCTAAACCCCAGAAAACTGTTAATGTAAATCCAGTTATCTCAATTACATGGGCTTTATCAATTATTATCCCTTCTAGCTTTATCCTGAAGAACTCCCACTTAATATTTAACATATCTTTACTTAATATCCTATAAGATCCTGTACTATTTCTAGTTGACTGGCGGAGTGCCTTTACTGACAATAACAGCTATATTATCTCTCAACACATCATCTCATTTCATCATTTGTCTAATCAGTTTCTCTTTTGCTGTTTTATAAGAACACATAGATTGTATGGTTTGGAACACACTGGCTCTGTCTAGTACCTACCTTTATGTTAAGTCTGTTCGGGCCGTTAAGGTTCCTTTAAAAATATTCCGGAAGCTCTCTTGTTTTTGCTTCACCACTTCAAAGCGGGCCAATACACCATCTCCATCTTCTCAGTACCATCTACCACCAGTTGACCATATTGAATCGCTTGGCTTATTGTATGAAGGCTAGCAATGTGTCGGCAGGCATCCAGATATTGGAGGTGTACCTGGGCCAAGGGTGAGCAATGTACTAGGTCCCGGCTCGTCTTGTGTTCAGTAGAGCTCGGTTGCTGGAGGACAGGAACAGACATATTTATCTCCACATGGGTGCCAAGGTGAGCGAAGGGGGTGTGTTTGCTAAGAGCTCGCCAGCGTGATCCAGGCAGGTGCCCGTAGCCGAGTGAGTCCTGTGGCCCCGCCCACCTCCCTTTATACCCCTCCCTCACGGAACGAGGCCCTGTGATTGGTCGAGCTACGCGCTCAGTAGGAGCTACACCAGCCCGCTCGCTTCAAAATTCAAACTTCCCCTCCTGCTTTACTTCATCTTCGTAATATTTTCCTGGAAGCTTATTAGAGATGCTCTGTAGTGGCTGATGGGAGTAAGAGGGTGGCACCATTGTAACAGAACGTTTGCGACTAGGATGAAATATACGAGTGTGAATTGGGAGCGAGTTATGAGACAAGCGTTGAGTTGATATTTGCGCAGCGCAAATATCAACTCAACGCTTGTCTCATAACTCGCTCCCAATTCACATCGTCAAAGGAGGCTGGTGATTGTTCGAGCCCAGGGGAGTATCCCAGTGACAAGGTTGAAAGGGTAAACCTTGCTTATCTACCTGAGCTAATCCCGTCTCCTGATTGGCGGACGGAATTAGTCCTTCAGTGATGATTCTGAAAGTAGTAGTGCTGATGATAGTAATGGCAATAGTGACCAGTAGTGATGATGGTGACTGTTATAGTGATAATGACAGTAGTGGTGACAGTTATATTGATGATGGCTGTAGTAGTGATGATGGTGATAGTATTATTGATGATGGTGATAGTATTATGATGGTGATAGTATTTTTTATAATGGTATTACTATACCTGATTTTTTTTTCCAGCTGTTACTCGAGAATCGTGGATGTGGCAAATGCGCGGTAATGTCCCGTGATTGGTTGTAGTGAATGTGTTTTATTTTGTAGGTTGTTTGTGATAAACATTAAAATAACTGTTTCATTGTAATCATTTGACTCATCATATCTAAAAAGTATAATAGTGTCTTCTAGAGATGCAAGGAATATCAATTTTCACTCTTTTCGAATACGAATACGAATACATTTTTGTTTTTGTCAAATTCGCGAATACGAATACGAATAGCGAATATTTCAATCCTTAGTTCATCCTTCAAGAAATTGTAATTATTTTTATGTCGCCAACAAATGTTAATTAAATTACTATGAAATTAATTACCAGAAGTTAATGACGATGTGAATGTGTAATTTCTTAAATATCATAAATGAACTGTATGCATTATTGTTTAATATATTGTAAGAGTTCAACCATAGAAAATTGAATAATTAAAATTAAATCCATTCAATTTTCTATGTTTCCAGTCCTCAGTCCCAATGTTGCCGCTTTATTTGGTACTAAAGTATCAGATTTGGTACATTTGACACTTTCAAATACATTTAATACATTTTCCAATAATATAGTCCATATCTGGTACTAAATACGAAATAAGTGAGGAAATATGATGGAATATATTTTAGTGACATGCTATTACACTGGATATGTCTGAAATGGCAATATTGCGACGGTTCAAATGTTCAGGTCCAGCACACGTTCGTTTACCGGGCAGTGATTCCACTTTAGACTAATTTGGTAGGCCTACTTTTCACTAGTTTGATCTGGTACTATTAAATACAGTTAAGTAGCAACACTGCTCAGTCCTCCTTCATTCCATTTTAGCGGCCCCAATGTACATCTACACTGTTATTTATTAGTTTGTCTTAACTTTAAAATTTGTTTATACATTCTATTGGTTTCGTGAACATATTCGCATATTTGGGAATAGCTATGAATGGAAATGCGAATACGAATACGAATACGAATATTGAAAAACATAGCGAATATTCGGACATACGAATACGAAACAAATATTCGGTCCATCTCTAGACTGTCTTCTATTATAAATCTCGTAAATGTCGTTTAGCATTTATATTTTGCAATACAAGCAGGCATTAACCAAACATGGATCTGTAACAAAGTCAACTGATGCCCGAACGAACACTTGCAGTTCAGTACACTAATTTTATTTTAACCCTTGTCTATCGGGGCCCGACTTAAGTCCGTATCTAAAAACTTGGACTATGTGGCGGGGCCCGACTTTAGTCCGTGTGCAATTTTTGAGCAAGAATGGGTCTGAGAGAGAGACGAGCGACGGTAGGAGCGTAGGTTACCTCATGACCGCTCGGTGCGGACCCCGCGTGCCTACTGATATCTACTCCACACTACTCCACCCTCCCTACCTCGCCACACAGGGAATTATATAAGGAAATTACCGTATTTTAGGGTTTTTGCACTCGTCTTGCACGATCGTTGCAAGAGAACGCGTGGTCGTAGAAGGATGGTTCTGGTGTCATTGGAAAGCTCAATTATCGCCCTTTCAGGGATACATAATTGTATTACGCTCTGGCTCTTGTTTATGCATGAAAAAGAGCACAGAAACAAGGCCATTTAGGGTAAAACCCCCGCTAGGCGGGTAGTTGAAAAAACCTGACGGGCCCGCTCGTAATGTGTTAACCCTTCTTTAGCGGCCTATGCGGTTTATTTATATGTACCGCCCAGCGGGGTGTTTTTAGCCAAAATAGGGCTGTTTACGTGATCATTTTCATGCCTAAATAAGACCCAGAACGTAAAACAAGTATCTATCCCTGAAAGGGCATAAACAGAGCTTTCGAATGACACCATAACGATCCTTTTATGATGGCTAGTTTTCTTGCAATAACCGTGCAACGCGAGTGCAAAAAGCAGGTAATTAGCCACTTTCCCGATACAATTCCGTATATAGCGAGTGAGAGAGGGAGGAGGGAGCTGAGATTCGTGTCAGTAGGTTCGCCGCGGTGGTCTGGAGCAGTCATACGCTCGCTAGTCTCCTGCCACCACTTGTCTCTCTCTCTCAGCAACATTACGTGCTGAAATTGCCACTCGACCTATGTCGAGCGCCGCCACATAGTCCAGCTTTATTAAAAACGACTTATGTGGTGAGCCGCTTTTTAAGGGTTAAAATTATATGACATTTGACTGTTTAGGCGCATATAAAAAGGTAGTGAACACTTTAGTACATGTAATATAAGGCAAGTACTAAATTTAAAGTAGCCTACATGTTCATGGAATTTATTAAATTGGGGGAGGGGAGAGGGAGGAGGGTAAACAACGGGAGAAAATATTCACGGCTGTACGTAGGCTACCCGATTTTCGTACAAGTAAAATAGAAGAAGTAGCATTGGCTACATAAATATGTGTATACCCATGAATATATTTACATGAATATACCCCTGAGTGAAAAGCTTGATAACAGAGTGTTCAATAGATTTAAACTTCCCGCCTCAGGAACGGCTGTTCCAACCACTTCCTCCTTCCCCCAACACTACATTTAATAAATTCCATGAACATGTAAGCTACTTTAAATGTAGTACTTGCCTTATATTACATGTACTAAAGGGTTTTACTACCTTATTTTATGGCTTAAGTAAGCAGTCAAATATCATTTAATTTTCAAATACAATTAGTGTACTGAACTGAAAGTGTTCGTTTCGGAAGCAGTTGACTTTGGTACAAATGCATGTTTGGTTAATGCCTGCTTGTATTGCAAAATATCAAAGCTAAACGGCATTTACGAGATTTATAATAGAAGACACTATTATACTTTGTAGATAATTATGATGAGTCAAATGATTACAATGAAACAGTCATTTTAATGTATATCACAAACAACCTACGAAATAAAACACATTCACTCCAACCAATCACGGGACATTACCGCGCAGTTGCCACATCCACGATTCTCGAGTATCAGCTGGAAACAAATCAAGTATAGTGAAGATGGTAACCCATCACAGAGTTGGGTATGCTGTTTTGATTTTGGGCTCAACGACACATCTACTATGTTTATGCATTTGACAACATCATTCGGGCCCTAGTGATTGAAACTTTTAAGGGGAGATGGGCCGTTTGTCTGGGCCCCCTTCTTCCTCTTGTTTATGCATATGACATCATTCGGGCCCTAGTGAGTGAAACTTTTAAGGGGAGATGGGCCGTTTTTTGGTCCCCCTTCTTCCTCATGTTTAGCTCTATTAGGTTTCATATTTCATGATGCTCAACCCATTATTTTGGAGATTTTAAGACCTTTCGCTCCATTTCTTTGTCAATATTAAGACCTTTCGAGCCATTTAGGTTGTTGATTTTCTCCTGGCGAGCGACAGCGAGCCTGTAATTTTAGGATGAATCGGCCTTTGGCCGGGACATTTTCTAAAAATAAAAAATAAAATGTATCTTGAAACGGAGTCAAGGGGGTGCTTATTTAAGCCTGATGGAGGCCTAGGGGGGGAAACTAAGAAATTGATAAATATATGTACAAATTAGCAAATATATACGCACATCCCCCCTTAACTTAACCCTTTCACGCATTTATGACGCAGAGGTTGCCAGATTAGCAATAAGAAATAGAGTTCTCTCATTCTTATAATTACCTCTCCAAAATTAGTTTTCTGCCCACAGTAACTCAAAGACAACTGCAGAGGTTGAAGTAACTAAACTAAATGTTTCTAAATACCCCTGATGGTAACAAAGGCTTTAAAGTATCCCCAATAGGCTCAAAATCGCGTCATATGTTGGAGAGGGTTAAGTTACTTCCTCAATAGGTGCCGTTCTGAGAGTGAGGGTCCGAGTCTAGGTGGCGAGACAGTGAAGTACGAAGGCGAAACAGCTTCAGATGATGCTTCGAGCCGTGAGTTGAACTCTAGTGCTTCACTTGTCTCACTCCCTAGACTGGAACAAGACCTCACAGGCTTCACCGTGGATGTGTAGGCTCTCAGCCTATGCCCGAGAGGGAGTAGTTGGAATATATAAAAACAAAAAAGTGCAGGAAGAAAGTGGGGAGCAAAATATCCAAAAAGTTACTAAATCCTTACACAAGAATAATATCAACAACATCACTTGGGCCTGATAGTAAATTAAACAGTTCCCATCAATATTTCTCAGCTTTCTTGAAGATTTTGTAGTGAAATATATTGCTAATACTGTATATTAACTTGGTGTTATTATGATGCACAGATATAGTAGTTTTATAGTGAAATATAGTGGTAAGTACTGTATATTAACTTGGTGTTATTATGATGCACAGATATAGTAGTTTTGTAGTGAAATATAGTGGTAAGTACTGTATATTAACTTGGTGTTATTATGATGCACAGATATAGTAGTTTTGTAGTGAAATATAGTGGTAAGTACTGTATATTAACTTGGTGTTATTATGATGCACAGATATAGTAGTTTTGTAGTGAAATATAGTGGTAAGTACTGTATATTAACTTGGTATTATTATGATGCACAGATATAGTAGTTTTGTAGTGAAATATAGTGCTAAGTACTGTATATTAACTTGGTGTTATTATGATGCATAGATATAGTAGTTTCGTATTTGTCCCGTTTGTAACTATATTGTGCAGGAAGAAAGTGGAGAGCAAAAAAAAACTAAGAAGTTACTAGGTCCTAACCATAGAAAAACATCAAACAACATAATTTGGCTCATTAGTTGTTGTTGTTGTTGTTCCCCAGGCTGTCTGGCCGAACAGCCCCAAGGTCTCGAGCAAGGCCAAGGCCATAAACGAGCGCTCCCCCAAAATCCTCCCTGCTTACCACTAACAAAGCCCGGGTGACCGAAGCCACTCCAAGGCAGGGAGCTGAGGAAGGTGCGGAAACGCCCGGGAAACCAAAGCCTCACCCAAGGCCCTGTGCCCCTCAGTAATTTTGAAGGGAAAGTTGAGGGGTAAGGGGAAAATGTGACGCTTTGGCTCCCAATCTGCCAACTTCTAGGTTGGCAGTAGGGAGGTATATCCACGGAAAAGACGCCGCCACTTGAGATCTAGAAGATATATAAGTAAAAGGAACAGTCAGAGTAAGCTATGGATATGGCAGAGATCGCTCAGTTCTCACTCGGATAGACCAGCCCATCACCACATGAATAGAACCCAATCCTCTCAGCATCAGCTAGAAAGCCGCCTTTGGCGGGGGAATAGCTTCAAGTCCTTTCGGGGTTGGGCACTCGCCCTGGCTCATTAGTTATGCAATTTTAAGACCTTTCGCCCCATTTCTGTGTCAATATTAAGAATGTTTGTGTCACTTAGGTGTCGATTTTTTCCTGGCGAGCGATAGCGAGACTGCAATTTAGCAAGAACTATAACTGTAACTATATTTAGCAAGAACTATAACTGTAACTATATTTAGCAAGAACTATAACTGTAACTATATTTAGCAAGAACTATAACTGTAACTATATTTAGCAAGAACTATAACTGTAACTATATTTAGCAAGAACTATAACTGTAACTATATTTAGCAAGAACTATAACTGTAACTATATTTAGCAAGAACTATAACTGTAACTATATTTAGCAAGAACTATAACTGTAACTATATTTAGCAAGAACTATAACTGTAACTATATTTAGCAAGAACTATAACTGTAACTATATTAGCAAGAACTATAACTG